>JAODJU010000048.1:3907369-3917893 GCA_026776725.1 Gnathonemus echidnorhynchus
TACATTTTGCCCAGACTACCTTAAATCCGACAAGTTACCCCGATAAGCCAGTAACCCTGCTTCGTAGTACAGGCCATTGGTGTCCATTGGGAGTGGTCATTGACAGAGGTGTGGATGGGGGCCCTATCAAGGTCCTCCCTGAACCATCAAGAAGGACTGCTGACGTTTTACAGTCCCCCCACAGGGACACCCTACGTCCCCCCAAAGTCCCTAAAGATGTAGGGGCTGCTATGTACTCTGTGGGGGCCCTCCCTCCCCAGGCTTGACATTTCTCGCTCTCTTCCCGAAGATCCCAGATGTAGGCGTGTTAAGCGAGGGCCAAGAGAGCTGCAGAGTATCTCTTCACCCTCCCAGATCCTGCATCTAAACGAACGTTTGGCAAAAATACACTCTGCATGATCGTGGAGATTTGCAGCTAGGCTAGTCACTCCGGGGGGGGGGGTTTAGCATTTACTCCAAAGTCAGGGTCGCCAATTTTGATCAGCTGGCTAAGGTGAGATTTTCAGTCCGAGCCACAATTCGAGATTTTCAAGTCTGTACACACATGCACACGCATTTACATGCATGTAAGAGTTCTATTACCTTGTAAATAGTCTGTAGGGTTTGCAAACTACCCCAACGCTTTTGATGTAGCTAATGTCAAGTTTATAACGGAATAATACAGATTTGCCGTAAGAATTTTGTGTGATAGTCTGAATGCGCGAGTGTCTCTCCAGGTGCATGACAGTTGGCAGCCCTGCAAAGTTATCACAAGTGCCACACTGGAGTCACTGGTTCCTGTCTATCGAGGTGTTTCAGAACCATCCTCATCTCCACCCCACTGTTCTAAGCCCAGTGGCTCTGTGTAACTGGCCATCCAGTCAATCCCCAGGTGGTTTTGCCGTTCCCACCCAACCGCGAGGTAATTAAAATCACAGCTCCTGACCTGGCATATGGGACCTCGGCACCTCTCCTGAAGGCAGCCATACATCAGCCGGGATCGAGCAGAATAGATATCCGTGACCACTGCAGGTGCTTTTTTTGTACCGGAGGATGGGATTCTGGACCGCAGAGACTTGAGCAAGTATCTGCTTGCTCTGAGCACAGAACATGCTGAGTTGAAGGCAGGCAATCTATCAGGAGAATTGGTTTAACTGACTGCAGTGTGTGTCCACTTTAAGAGAGCTGAAGGTGCTTTATCAAGTTTATATTCCAGGATTACTTTCATGCTGTCCTTTGGTGGAAGGTTGACGCTCTTCTCCCAAGTGTATTACTTCAATGCTGGTCCCAGGTTATGTGATGGTCAAGACTTTACAAAGACCTCACTTCCCTTGGGTTAGGACGGCTTACATCTACGAGTATAAATGGTGGATGTTCCTGGCTTATTTTTCGTTGAAGCGAGGGGACCTTGTGTCCGATCTAATCTCAGTCGTCCCCTTCTGTCTCTAGGGGCAGCTCAGTGGCGGTAAGTCATTCGCAACACTTAGTCTTCCTGGATGGCAGGCTGGTGTCACTCAGGCCAGGATTCCAGACAAGTCCGTAGGCAAACACCATCTGGGAAGAAAGTTCTTCAAAAGGAGCCAGCTCGGGACCTAATGCTTCCCGGTGCCGGGAGTCGACAGATAGCCTGCTCCTTAAACAAAGCAATTTGAGGGGATCGCGAGGAATTAAAAGCTCAGTCGAATAAAGCCGAATTAAGCCAAGTGAAAAAACAGGAGCGTCAATAGTAATCATTTAAAGTTCATTCAGAACCGCAGCAGTAATTATAACTTTTCTCATCCTTTAAAATTTGTGTCAGTTTAAGTACATGATGCTTATCCCACTTTGAATAACCCCTTTTCCTTTGTTAATGTTTCAAACGTTACTTTCATCTAAATATTCCTATGTGCGGGAATACCCAAGGCACAGCAACGGATTTACGTTTTAGGAAATCACATGGTAGAAGAGTCGTGCAATTCTAGTTCTAAACTAAACATATACAGATTACATAATACTATTTCTACTGTCTTTGAAGAAGCCACTGACTGCTGTTTATATACAGAAACACCTGACATGGGAGTTTGAAAGAAAATAACCTATTTTGACCTTGAGAAACATTTCAAAGCTGAACTGCTGTAAACCCCCTAGAATCTGATGTCAATACAAGAGCCGACATGATTATCTTCCCGATTTCGATGTGTTCCCTCATTTCAGCTAAACTCAGAGATACATGAAACAGAATTTTAGCCAGTTAACCCTCAATCAATTTCACATTTCTTTTTCAAAACAACCGGAATCAATAATAATAATGAAAATAACAAGTAGACTGAATCACGAGTTTCTCATTCATAAATGCTCGACATCCTGCTGTGTCCTTTGTGTATTTTATTCCGCTGTATATCGTGTATTGCGTACGTTGTGCATATTATCCAGTCTGAACCTTGTCTCTATTACGGTATAAACCACAGGCAAAAATAACAAAACTTTATTTCCACATGTTGGAAAATATTGTTTTATAATGCAATGTTATTTTATAAAAGTGTGCTATATATATATATATATATATATATATACACACACACATACAAGTTCAGAGAGGTAACCAATCAGATTGTAGGGGAGGTGGGTCCCAGCAACTACAGGTGGGACCAACCAATCAGATGTCTTAGTCCTGCCTCCTCTAGTTGCTTGGACCCACCTCCTCTACAATATGATTGGTTATTTCTCTGAACCAATCATTTTTCTTTCTGCCCTTGGAACATTTTTGTGTAGGTAAAACTCCCATGTGCAGTTTTTGCTCCCTCTGCGCTCCCTCTGGGATCTAATATACTGATGATCTCATACAGACCTGAGTGTTGCAATATTTATGAGCAGGAGGGAAAATTGGTGATATTTGGAGGGCTATTCTGTAAGTTTGGTGTCTGTCTCTTTTTACTTGAGTAACACAGTTTTTCCTTGGACAGAGCCTAATTAGTGCCGGAGTGGTCTGTGCGCCATCAGCAAGTGGAGGAAACGTAACTTAATGGTTTTTGATGAAGTGAGAGAACAGATCTGATCCATGGGAACATACAGTACCCTCATCATGCTGCCTGCTTTGCAATATAGTGCTGATGCCTGTGGTTTATGGAACCTGTGACTGCTAATCCTGCTATGATTAAGCTGAACATTATGCATACATTGAGGTCCCGTTTAATACAACTGCATTCTCATTTCTATTTCAAACCTAAATAGCATCAGAATTGTTCTAAAACACTTTCATGTTAAAATTGAGTATAATAATTGCTTCTATGAAGAATAATCGGTAACACTTTACTTAAAGCAGTCATTATAATGCATTATAGATACCTTCATAATGCATTATAATGAATCCATAAAGCATTATAAAGACGGCTATAAATATTTATAAAAAGACATAACACATTATAGCCATGTTTATTATGCACTATGAATGCTCTATGCTCTCACCTATAATGCACTATAGATACCTTTATAATGCAGTACAAAGCATCCTTAACATTTATACCGACCATTATAGTGCATTATGAAGGTATCTATAGTGCATTATAGTTGACAGCTAAACATGGCTATAATGTGTTTTTGATAAATATTTTGATAAATATTTATAGCCACATTTATAATACCGTATGAATGCATTATTATATGTTGTGAATGTGTTTATAAATTACTAAAAACCTGGCCTCAAGAAAAGTGTTACTAATAATCTAGTAATTATGTGTATAATAAAGACAGTTATACAGCATGTGCTCTCAGTCAGCCTATAAGCTCATCTGTTATTGCTTAACAATAACCAGATCTCCTGTCTTTAGAGAAAGATACAGAGGTCTATGTGTTTGTTGATGTGAAACTGCAGCTTTTTACACAGGCTTTACTAAAACATTTCAAATTGAGGGCATCACACGGATAATCATGTCAGCGTGAACTTGAGATGTAAACGCTGGGCCTGGTTGATGGTCAATGATTGGTATTAGTTTTGAGTATAGAGCTTAGATTGAGCAATTTTCTCATTACGTGACGAAATCAAATCAGCCCCCCAGTACACATCCGTATACAATCTCATTTCTGGGTTGAAGAAGGTGTCTGAAATAAAAATTACTCTCTCCAAAGGTTATTTGAAATTCTACTTATCCTAGGAGTAATTTCCTTTGACATGCACAATGAAGAAAAACGACACTCTAGTGCCATTTCATAGAGAATAATGGAAGGCTTGTGTTTTTTATTCCTCTTCAAACTTATTCCATTTTTTCTATTTATTTGACACATTTTCAGGCAAAAAAGCTCAAAACTTGGTGAAATTGCTTGGCCTTTAAAGATCCACACAAGCTCAAGGAAGCTACTGTTGGAATGAGTTTCACTGAATTGGAAATGTCACTCTTGGAGTGTGTGTGTGTGTGTGTGTGTGTGAGGTGCGCTTGTGTATAACAGCACCAAACAAGGTTGTAACTGGGAACAAAAAATCTTTTCAATTCTCTGGAATTTAAATGCAAGAATAGCAAGTACCTTGTGTAACTTTACACAATGCTATTCACCATACAAGTAACATTTTAAAAGAATCAGTTTCATGAAATAATTGCCGTAACGCTTTACTTCAGGGAGCACAAATAATATAGTGGTACACTTTTAATTAATGTATTAATTAACCAGAAACTAAGTGTAAGTTTTGTACTGATCCCATGTTCATTCATCATTAATCAGTCGTAACTGTTCACATTCTTCATGCAGTCACCTGTATGATTTGTACTTGAGTAGCAAATTGAGTGGTTACTAAGTTACTTGTGCCCCCTCAAGTAAAGTGTTACCTCACCACCTTTCCCAAAAAACAGCAACATCCCATCTGTCTTCCGTACTTCCTTATACATGACGGCTTAAATAAACATACAAGACAAGATCAAGATCAATGAAAAAGATGGATGCCTAACTGTTATTAACAGTTGCGTCTGCTTACTATAATTCATGTAGCTCTTTGGCTAGAGATAGTTACAGAGGAAACCCAGGGTGGAGTGTCACTTTCCTCCAAAATGATTTACACAATTTTGGCAACAGTAAACGGGTCAAATTAGCAAGCAGTGGAAACAGCAGAACCTTGTAAAGGATCTGCCCCACTGGCAGTTCATAGTAATGCCCTTTAGCCTCTGCAATGCCCCACTGGCAGTTCATAGTAATGCCCTTTAGCCCTTGCAATGCCCCACTGGCAGTTCATAGTAATGCCTTTTAGGCCCTGCAGTGCCCCACTGGCAGTTCATAGTAATGCCCTTTAGCCCTTGCAATGCCCCACTGGCAGTTCATAGCAATGCCCCAGGCCCTTACTGGAATAAGGTGGCGCACCCATGCTGCCTGCATGAAGTATTCCAGTCTCTGAAAGCTGCCAACCTGCAGCATAACCCTGTGAAGATCGAGTTCCCCCATGCAAAAAGAGACGTGCTTCCTTGGACATACTGCGGGGCCAGAGGGTTTGTCAACTGACCCAAATAAAGTGGAGGCGGTGCAAGGTTGGCTGACACCCAAAAGCAAGACAGAAGTCTGTAGCTTTCTTGGATCAGCATTAGTTCATATAATCTTTTGCCAACATTGCAAGTCATTTGCACCAACAGACAGAGAGGGGAGTGTTTGGTTCTCCTGAGTCGCAGACTGCGAGGCGACATTCAGCTCCCTGCGGCAGAAGATAGTGGAGGTTCCTACCCTGGCTCTTCCCAACTGTGATCTGCCCTTCATTCTTGACACAGATTGCAGTGCTAGTGGCGTCGCTGCCGTTTTATAGCAACTAGTGGTCGGTGAGCACATTGTAGCCTATTTCAGCAGGACGCTGAGCCACCTAGAGAGGACTTACTGTGTGACACTCATGCGCTTTTACCTGTATCACCATCCATCTATTTTAGAGGGAGGACACCTGCTGGCCGTTGGAGCTGGACGAGCAGGTCATTAGATGGATTCAGGCTCAATGGGGGTTTGGCTTACAAATAGAGCATAGGACTGGGCATCTGTATAAAAAAGCTGATTCCCTGTCCCAATACTCCCGCCGCCCCCCCCCCCCCCCCATGCAAAAGGATCCTGCAGACGCTGTGCCCAGCTGGATGAGAGGGAAGCTCGCCGTGGGGGTGCAGCACACGTCCAGGCCCTGCATGATGCCCGACCATTAGAGGAAGTGAGAAAGGAGGAGCTGCAGCAGCCATTAGGAAGGAGATGTTGGTCCATTAGGAGCACCAAGGTAGAAGGCCAGGCCGTGAAGGGTTAGCTGTGCTGTCACACCTAGCAAAGGCACTGCTTGGGCAGTGGGGGGGCTGGAACGTGCCTGGAGCTCATTTGGGGACCATGTTCACTGGCCCCCAAGTTCACTGAGGACCATGCTCACTGGCAGGTGGTGATGCCAGTGGTTGACTTGATGCATGTTGCATAATTAGTTCTACAAGATGTGCATGTCTCCATGGTGATTGCTTTCCACAGCTTGATATGGGTATTACGGTTTCAGCCAAATTAAGGAAAACAAGCATAATTCATGAGGACGCTTAAGGACTCGTGATGCGAATATTGATCGTTCCACAAACAATATCGGAATTAAGAAACCTGCAAAGCTGCCAGAATTTGTATTCAGAAAACAATGATAATAATCAATAGGAGTGACACCTGCAGTATTATGTATGATAGAGACTGTAGCTGATGTTCTGTAGTGAAGTGGGCGGGTGACAAACTTTTTTTTGTAGTGGGGGAGAAGATGGTCAGCTCACAGTTACATGTTACATGTCTCGCATGTATCGGAGAGGACAACTCACCAAACAGCAGGGCTCGATCACTCCAAGAATAGCCTAGCATGAAAAGGAGAGCTCTACAGTCCTGAAAGAGGAATTAATTTCCCATTAACTGATCCGATATCTTAATTTTACTTTTGTGTCTGGGCGCAAAAAAAAAAAAAAATGCAAGTAGCACTAGTTAAATCATTTGGGGAGGGGGTGACCTATTTCTGGGGGTGAAGGATGAAGTAATGCAAGGTTTATCTGCTTAGTGACGTCCGTTTGCACCTGTTCCTGACATTGGGGAAGTGTGAGGAAGTATTTATTATTCTGCAAATCCTGTGCACATAAGAACTCTAGAAATCAGAAAGACCTTTTCTGTGAAAATATATAAATAAATGCGTGAACCAATTAAAAGTGGCTGTAAGAAAAGGCTTTGCTTTCCACCAAACAACCATGGAACTTTTTCTAATAAGCCTCTTTCCACCGGGTGCTCAATTAAAAAGAAGGTGTGTGAAAGCCTGACATTTTAATTGTTTTGTGCTCTGTTATCTAATGCCCTATTCCATCTGTTTCCTTTTATTTATCTGTTAATTTATAAAATCAATTATGTTCCTCGGCAAGTTGCACTTGGAGAAATATCTTTGTTGGTTACAATGCATAGCTTGGACATTTATGAGCCAAATTGTTATTTTGGGATTTGATAACCAGGACAAATATTTTATCATTGCAGAAAAACACATACACAGTGTCTGTGTTTATGATGTATTAGTACATATTAATACACAGATATCATGGCATACTGTTTTGCTCTTGGGAGTTTTACTTGCATAAAAATGTTCTGAGGGCAGAATAAAAAATGATTGGTTCAGAGAAATAACTAATCAGATTGTAGAGGAGGTGGGTCTAAGCAACACTAAGACATTTGATTGGTTGGTCCCGCCTCCAATAGTTACTTGGACCCACCTCCTCTACACTCTGATTGGTTATCACAGAATGGGGGGGGGGGTTCAGCTAATTTTATCCTAAGAATTTCAAAATACCGCGGTATGCCATATTACCGTAGTACCATTGAAGCCTTGACTAATAACCTTAATACTGTTCATAAAAATGTACCCGTTTCACTACGCTGCTTGTATCTGTGTTTGTTGCAATACTTCTGCCCTCTACTGCTCTGTTAATATCACTGGTGTATGCGGCACCGACCATCCGCATGCGCAGCCGAATGCAGTGCGAACAGGAGCTGCTGTGCGCATGACCGTCTGCAGCCCGACAGCGTACGCGGATAAGCGGCGTATGAACTGCCCTTTTCACACCTACTGCAGCGACCGCAGCTCCACCTTGAAAAGGGGGCGTAAACTCGCTTTGTCAGAACATTTACCTGCCTTCTGCCTTCACGTGTCTCAGCACATAAATAACGAAGCAAAGAAACTCAAGTGGAGCGAGATGAAGGACTTCCATTTACCGATCCGAGGAGAGACATTTTTTTCTGGGGTGTCTGTGGATGTCCTCATCAATGAATGCGTCCCGTTTAAAAAGATGTAGACTATGGCAGGATATCAGCAGGGGCTAAATTCTAAAGTTTTTTTTTTTTTTATAAAAAATTTTATTGAAAGGTTTTTCGTGAAAACTACATAAAACAAGCAAACCGGTACAAAACGTATCATTGTCGTATGATGAAAAACATTTCTAAAGCATTTATAAAAATCCATTATTTAACCCGGTCTGATGCTCCAAGCCCAGTGGGGGGTAACAGTGGGAGATGGACTTCAGAGACGGTGAGGAGCATGAAGAAACGTATTTCCCATGAGCATCGTGAATACAAATGTTAACTTACAAGCATAAATACTAGTTAAAGAGATGGTTTCAAAATCTTTTCATTGGTCCATTACGTGCCAAAACACCAAGATGGACATGCATGGTTTTCACCAGAGAGCAATGATATGTGGACATAATACAGTTACAGACGCCCTAAAGAAACGATTGGTAATAAATTAATCAGCTTCTAAAATTGAATTAAAACATCTTGTTTCAGGTTTTGCAGCAGCAATATTTTGACGTGACGTAAACTGGTTCCATTTTCCCCATGGCACACAAAAACCGTTTTTTGAAGTTATAAAAATGTCTTTAATTATATAAACCACTGACTGCCAGCAGGAGGGTGACATTTGCACCATATTCCCGTTATGGTTGTCTTTGTTGATGCCAATGTGATCCTAGAATCTTTAAAGGTAGTAAGGTATAAGAGGGGGCAACCTGGTTATTAGCCAATGATATGTTTTTAATTGGTGAGTGACCGGGAAGGGGGCCAATCAGATTTCAGGTGGGGCCAGTGCTCCAGTGGTCCAGCCCCTGAATTGACCCTGGCTCCCTTTGATTTCACAATGTCTTTTTTATGTTAATAGCTCTTGTTCCTTGTTATGGTGGCCCCATGGGCAACACTGTAGGCTCACGTTTCCTTGGTTTGGGGTTTGAATCTCGCCCTCATTCTCTCTGTGGGTGGAAATTGCACGTTGTCTTTGCATTGCGTGGGTTTCCTCCAGTGGTCCAGAGACTCAGTAAAGTGAATCTGGGTCTCTAATCGTGTGTATGACTGCGGGGGTGAGTGCACTGAGACAAAGCAGCATCCTGCCCAGCATGTGTCACGTGCATACTGGGATAGGTTCCAGGCCCCTTGCGGCCCTGTACTGAATGGCAGCTCAAAATAAATCAAACAAAAAATGTTTAGAAGGTTCTAGAAACTTTTTTTTTTTCTGCTGCAGGCCCTGCAACGCTGAGCAGAATTACAAATTTCCAGCAAGCTGTCATTCACCGAGTATAAAGACAGCTCTTGGGGCGAAGAGAGGTGTCTGTTTCGAGCATCAACTCCCGATCTGAGCGGATCCAAAGACGCACGGCAACAAACGAAGTGGTTGACAGACCGCGGGCGTCACTGTGGCGCCTTCCTCGCGCGGCAGCGAGCGGCCCGCCAGGAGTCGGCGATGGCGCGGCGGGTTGACGGAGGACGGGGGGGGAGTTTCATGCCGAAACTCTTCCAGCTGGTTTAGAGTCACGCAAGACTGCAGTTTGCACAGAGACCTCAGAAGTGATGGGGGGTGTGTGCGTGTGCGCGGTGGAGGAGGGGGTTCAACCCCTCAGCTCCCAGTTACGGCCGTGACTGGCTTGAACAATTAGCCTCACCCATGTTATGTCTCTCCCACGGTAACTGTTGCTCGGCGACATGCTCCGTCCAGCCCCTAATTACCTCGTTTCCAAGGTGACAGGTGGCCTTTCTGGAACAAAGGCATCTTTGAGGAAAGAGAAAACTTCCAGAACGTTCACCGCCGTGTCATTTCCTCCTCTTTGAGGAAGATTTGAAGCACCCTGTCACCCACGTCCTGTCCTCATGGACCCTCACAGAGTGAAGCTCGCATTCTTTTCTCCACTATTTTGGTTGGTCAGAGCGAGGGGGGGGTTATGGGGGGGTTAAATAGACACCGCTCTAGTGTTAAATTGCTGGGATCCACTAATCGTGTCTTCCATGATTGAGGCCACTGAACGCACCACGCCGATTATAGAGGAGGGAAACACCAGCTGCCGCTTCCACACCGGTCGCTTATCTCTAAGCACATGATGCTCCCTGTAATTAAAGTGTGAGGCTGAATGATTTTTTTTTTCCCAGAGTGCACTGGGGTTATCACGCTCACCTTTTGCTTTTCTGAGCACCAAGCCTGGAAGATGTAAAACCTCAAGTGGCGTCTGGTGGATCTCATGACAGGACTGAGTAACCAATACGGGGTAAAAAAAAAAGACACCATTCTTTTGGGGGGGGGGGGGGGGGGTT
>JAODJU010000048.1:3917993-3930715 GCA_026776725.1 Gnathonemus echidnorhynchus
ATTCTTTTGGGGGGGGGGGGGGCGGGTTACAGTCCTCTAATTAGCAGGTATCATGCAATAAAATCTAGGCATTTCGGACTTGTTCCAAGCGGAATCACGATCGATTCATGGACGTTCCCTGGGAAACCGCAACAGGCGGTCGGCGCATGGGCCTTGAATCAAAAACACCTTCGGATAAAAGAGGAAGAGTTAAGCTGATTAAGCCTGAAGTTTCGAAACGTCAATGACAACAGCATGATTCCGGCACATGCCCCGAGGTGTACGCTTCCTGCTTCCGGAGTCTTATCGGGCCACCGAATTCGCTTCACACTTTTACACCTGCAGCTCTTTTTACATGGGGGGGGGGCTTGTCGCAACCGGGGTTGAAAACTAAGTGAAAAAACAAAAATAGAAAAAAAGTTCTCGACAGCAGATGGATCCAGTTAGTAGTCTCGGGGCATCGTTCACCTTAACGTTCTGTCCGCACAGCTAAGGCTAACCGCCCTCCTGTCCTTCACACATCTGATTCCACTCCTAACACGCGTTAAATATTTGCCGTTATGATTCTTGCAAGACTATCGTCCCTTTTGTCCAGAAATTAAAAGCACACAGGAACGCTGCAATGCATACTTCATTCATCAAGATTCTTCCAAAAGACCCCTGAATCAGATATGTTGGAGATCTGTGGTTAAAGATGAGGTACAGTGTTTTGACTGTGATCTATATGATGTCAGAAATTGGATGAGAAACATTTAAGGTAACAGCATACAGAGGATCTGCCAGAACATGATCGGGATGTTATATTTAAATGCAGTTTAACTAACTTTCATAACAGAGTCGACTTGAAAAGAGTGTGTGACAATGCTTTATTAAGCTGGGACTAAAGATGGGACAGGGAAAAAGAGAAGTTGGAAGGAAAGAAAGAAAGAAAAAGAAAGAAAATGGAGGAGAGGAATCAAATAAGAAAAGTATTTTTATTATTCACAAGCAAAATATGAAGTACGTATTGATTATATTCACCTTTAAATGTACACACACACATTTTACATAACTAGATACATATATATTTCTTCAATTTCCCAAATGTTGCTCACACACACACACACACACACACACACAATGTACAGTATGCATGCATGTGGGATCGTATGTGATGGTTTCTTTTATGCGTATAGTACTGGTTTCCTATTTCTTGAAATTACATTTCCCCTCCAATAAGCAGGAGTCTATGTGAAGAGAGAATAGATTACATACAATCATATAGCCTGCTGCTAGCGGGGGCTCTGGGGGGGGGCTCTGGCGGTGGCGTGACCGTCCCTGTACCTGTGCAGGCTTTCTGTGCGGGTGGCCACCTTGGAACGTAAAGCGAATTAAAAAGAAAAAAATAAAAGAAGCTGAATGGTTTTCATGAAATGAAATCTCACCCCATGGAGGCTCTGCATCTGAATTTCGTCCCCCTCCCCCCCCCTCAATTCTTCACAGGTTCGCTGAGCTTTTCTCAGGTTCCTTGAAGATTGCGTGCGAACACCAGTTTAAGTCATTCCACACGTTCCCAAATCTGAGAGTCTCAGCTAAATCGAGCTCTGTGAAACCAAGCAAACTACAGAAGGACAAAGTTCATTGAGGGAAGTGTCTCTGCACAGAAGTGTCTTCGCTTACTTATTTTGTGATTCTCCTGCAGATTTTCTATTTTTTAATCTTTTCCTCATGTTCACTTTTATCTGATGTTTTTATAGTTTATTTCCTATTCCAATTAATTCCTCCTTATGCTGCAAAAACACTACAAAAATGCCCAGAGCTTGATCTAAGCAAAATTGAGATGTTTTTGATTTCCTCCACAAAGGCAGGCACGAAGGCGCAGTGGTTTGCACTGTTGCCTCACACCTCTGGGACCTCAAATGTTCATGGCTTGAGTTAGCATGTCCCCCCCGTGTCATGGTGGGGTTTCCTCTGGGTGCTCCAGTTTCCCCCATAGCCCAAAAACATGCTGATGTTACCAAATTGCTCACAGGTGTGAATGGTGTTTGATTGTGCCTGAACAGGATGAGCGATTACAAAAAAATGGATGGATGAATATCCACCTGAATGGATTACTTTCCTTGTTAGTGGCTTTGTAGGACGATCTTTGACAGTTTAATTGCTTTACCAATATTAATATCCATCTGGTCATCCAATGCAAGGTCATGAGGAGAGTTTGAGTCTATCCTCAGGAAACATCAGCCACCAGGCTGGGGACACCCTGGATGGGATGACAGCTCATCATAGGGTAGGCACACAATACTGGCAATAAAAAAATAATGAATTGGCAATTATACAATCACTGGAACACTGTGAGAATATGCAACACACACACACACAGGGATTCAAACCCTGGAGACTTTGGGCAACACTGCTAACCACTGATCTTAAAAGGTTGTGTGTGTCAGTGACTTTGGGTTGCTATGCTGGTTACCAGAAGGTCATGGGTTCCAATCCCACTGCCGGCAGAGTGACTTCACCAATGTGACTCTTGAGTAATGGCTCCAGGGATTATTTAACTGTGATTTTTTTTTTTTTTTTGGTTTTGCTAAAAAGCATTTGCTAAATAGCCGTAATGTAATGATCTGTAAATGCCCAGGCGAAATGCAGGGGAGTAGAACAACAGGAAAATGTGGTCATGTTTACTTTACCCTGGTTCCTGTAGTTTGCAGCATCCTTGGCACTGAGTGACATTTTTGTGCGTATAAGGCACTGTGGTACTCATACACTGCCTGACCAAAAGTCACTGTTTGAATTTAAATCAGAAAGTACTTAAGAGCCAATGATTGGTTCATTATTACAGCTCAGCAACGTTATGCAGCAGTAAAGCGAAGTCAGCTGAGTACCTGAATCTCCTGAATGGTCAGGTTGTCCCATCAATGGATTTTTCCTTCCCTAACGTCATGGGCATATTCCAGCATGATAACGCCAAGACTCATCGGACTCGAATTGTCAAAGAGTGGTTCAGGGAGCACGAGGAATCATTGTCACACATGAATTGGCCACCACAGAGTCTTGACCTTAACCCCATTGAATGTCTTTGAACTGTACTGAAGACTTTATGTGGGTGAGTGGCTCAACTCGCCTACCATCGATACAAGATCTTGACGAAAAATGTATGCAAATCTGGATGGAAAAAAAAAGTTGAGCTCTTGCATAAGCACGTGGAAACAATGCATTGACGAATGTGCACCATAATCAAAGCTAAAGGCCAATGGAATATTAACGTGCGCAACTTTTTTTTTGGCCAGTGAGTGTAGTTCTGCCGTCCTCATTTCAACTCGAAGATTCCAGTTTTATCTGAAAATCCAGAAATGTTGAGGTGTTCCAGGAGTGGCAATAAATTCTGAATTGGTGAACAAAGAAGGTTTTGAAAACTCAACGAGACGTGGAGCCGCTCGCTGTATTAAACGTCCGAAATGCTCGGAGAATGTGCCGCTTTGTTTAACCGGGCTGATGACATCTCAGATGCGCAGTTTAAATTAATCAGCAATGAAATTCAGTGAGATAATAGTGAATGTCATTATCTCACTACACGCGTGTCATCATTTGGCGTCCAGAAGGCCTCTATGCGCTATTGATGAAAAATTTTCAGGCTTATTATGCAGGCAAGGGCTTTGTCTGGGCCGCTTAATAGCCAGGCACAATTTAGATTCAGAAAAGGATTACTATTCCTTTTAAAACAAAATACAATTATCGTGGTGTTTTTTTTTCTATTTTGATTTAATTAAGTTATTTAAAGGCACCCACAACACAGCATATAACTTCTACAGCAGTTGGAGGGTATTAAAGTGGAATTAAGTGCATCAGTTCTTGTCAGATTGTTGTTAATTGATTAATTGTTTTGGGGAACATTGCTGATTGCTGATTGGATTAATTAGCAGTTAAATACAGGTGTGTGGGTGTGTTTTGGGCTTTTGGGTTGGGGGACTGGAGCTGACAGGGTGCTATATTTTTTGTGATCGCTGCTGTGAGTGTGAGTTGTAATAGGATGTTATTCTGAATGTGTAGTCAGTGGTGAAAAGATATGTCTCATTTTCTCAAGGGGAGTTTTCGGACTGTGTGGGTGTGTTTTATATGGGAGGTAGCAGAAAGTCACCTTTTTATTTCCTAAAATACTTGACTACTTGGCGAAAAGCTAAGCTGAGCGTAGACTGTTAGACCGGTGTTTCTCAGTCCAGTCCTTAGAGATCCTCAGACAGTCCACATATTTGCTCCCTCCCAGCCAATCAAGGAGACAGATTACCTGGTATTAGTGTGCTGGGATATGAAAGGGAGCAAAAATATGGACGGCTTGGGAGTGGCCAAGAACTGGACTGTGAAACACTGCTTTAGATTAATCGTGGTGCCTCTATTTGGCATTGAAACCAAAGAAAAACTGGGGGACTTGAGTCCACTTGGGGCAGCACAATGTGCAAAGACTTGCTGTGCCTTAAACAATTTCCTCTCAAGAGACGTAACATTAACTCTACAGCTGCGATTTGCAACCCATGGGCCGTGACCCAAGTTTGGGTCGCAGCAAGTTCTGAAAGGGTCGCAAGGCAGAGTTGGAAATGTAAGCATTTTAAAACCAGCAAACTCCTGTGCTGATCCACGATCAGATTTCCCAGCCCCAATCCTAGAATTAACCTATATAAACAGGTCTTGGGTCTGCAAATGTTTACCGCTATAGCTGGTGGAAGGTCACTGGTTAGGCTATATTGCAGGCGGGGGTGTATTTCAAAGGATGGCCCATTATGTGAGGGTTAGAGATGATGGTTACTGCCAAACATGTTACCTGCAGCGTTCGATGATTAGCCACTGCCTGTGTTTAACGTGACGCCCAATAATCATTTATTTGATGTGGTCGCAGTGCCTTAAACCTGAAGTTTGCTGACTCGACTTCCAGGTGCGAGCTTACTGTACCCTTGAATGAGGTCTTGAGCTCTGTTGCAGTAGAACATGCTGTTCTCTAAATGGGTCGAAAGTTCCCCCAGATAAATACCCTGGCTAAGCAATTTACCTGGAGAGCGACCTATTGCTCACCGCTCTTAGTAATGCACTCCAGTTAAATAGTATATGCACTGCCGCCTAGCTGACCTGTAGTACTGCATTAGAAAGCAGACTCACCTGAGTAAACACTTGGTTATCTTCTTTAGAACCAAATGAAGTTTCTCATGTGTGTATTTTGAAATTGCCTGCGATATCAAATCAACAACACGTATTCTTGAGGCTCCGGTTTCGTATAATGTGCCTAATGAATATTAATGCTGTCAGGGTTTTGCCCCTGAATTCGATTGGATGCCCACATGCATAATTTAAATATTTTTTCTCCTATGAGACCATTCAGTTAGTCGCTCATTCTTTTAGTAAAATCCTCAAAATTTCTCACATTCTTACCTGTCTGCCTGTCACCATATTTTTCTCACGCGCTTTATCTGGAAATTGCTCTCGTATCCTCAAAGCTGCCATGGATCACACGTCCTTTTTTGAGCATTTAAAAAGATTTGTCCCAGGTGAACTTGGTGATTTTTTTTTTTTTGTTCTCTTTTTTTTTTTTTTGCTTCTTTCAATATGTTTCGCTTTCTCATGCTTGTTTTTGAACGTTCAGTACAATCGGGTCCTCAGGGACCCCCAGACGGTCCACGGTTTTTGCTCCCTCCCATGAGCCCCCTATCTGACAGTCTCCGAGGACTGGGTTGGGAAATACTGCTCCAACATATTAAGTGATAAATGGGAACTGTCACCTATTATTTCTCATTATATTCACTATTGATAATAGATTAGAAGTGGAAATTTCAGGTCCAGAGAGTACAAATCCAGACCAAGAATTTGTTTCAACCAACCAGTTGAGTACTCTGTGACTGTTACTCTCTATACTCAACTTTATACTCAAATCTCCACCTCTGCAATAGATCCATCCATTTTTCAGCTCATACTTTTTTCTGTCCTCTCAATGTCCCTCTGACTATATCCAGGAAAAGTAGCTGGATGGATGGGTGCATGTTCTCCAATGTTAGTAAATGAATACTAATACTCAAAGTATTTATACTCAGAATTTGCTATGAAAATCCAGCTTCTCAGGAGCAATTCTAAGATTTTTTCATTTTTAAGGTGGGGGACATAAGAGGGACCATAATTCATACAGGGGGGACAACTATATCATTAGCCTATGATATGTTTTGAATCCCTGAGTGACATGGGAGGGGACTCTCCAGGGGCCAATCAGCTCTCAGTTGGTGTCTGTGCCCCCCCCCCCCCCTTTGCATTTACATTTCAGTCATTTATCTGACGCTTTTATCCAAAGCGACTTGCACTGCTCAGTGGGATTTGAACCCCTTTGCCTCGCCAGTGCACTGCTCCACTTGTCGCAGCCCCATACAGCCCCCAGGTGTTTACATTCTGGCTGCGGCCGGCGCAGCGATGCATTCGGACCGGCCCTCGTCACGCATGGAGGGATGACCGCCTCACGTTTCCACGCCTGCCATGCGGGCTTCCGAGCGAGACCTTTCTGGCTGGGTGGTCAGGCAGGCTGGGCCCTTGGGTGTGTGCTTTCCTTTTGCCTGGAAAACTCGACCCCATTCTGACATTCGGGGAGCCGCGGCCCTCTGCTGCTTCTGGCCCTCGACTCCCATCTCTCTTAGGTACCATCTGCAAGTGACAGAGTGACAGCGCCGCCCTGCTGTTCACCTGAAAGGCTGCACAACTTCTCTATTCCTCCTTCGACTCACAATTATCCCATTCAGTGTTTTCCCATCCCTGCCAGAAAGATGTTTGCTTCTTGGCTCGCTGATGATAATTCCCCCTCTTCCGTCCTCGTCTCTCCACTCCACCCCCAGCTGTGATCACCTGCAGGGTTACTCCCCCCCCCACCACCCGGACCCTGTAAACCCAATCACGTGACAACAAGCATGTGAGCATCCCCCCCCCCTTCCTATCTCCTGTAATCGTGACGTGTTGGGGGGGGGGGGAATGGGGCGGAGCTTCAGACCTTCTCATTAGCCAGCGGTGAATAAACTGTAATTAAAAGCCACAGTCGCACCTGGCTTCCAGTCGCACCTTGTGCCTACGCCTGTCAGGCCAGCGACAGATAAATCAGAGGAAATCAGCTGGGTTCCTGCAGGAGCCATCAACAAAAAGAAGCCTTTAATTGCAAAATTATACACTGTCACAAATTACCCTGAGCCTCTGACATTATGTACAGTATATTGATTGAGCAAAATGTATAAAAAAAAAAGAACTATAACCAAAAATGTTCTGTTTTGTTTTCAATACCCCTGGAGTTATTATTCAAAGCGGCATTCTGCAAATTCTATTTCCTATGGCAACAGGATATTATGCTGCTCTTTGTACATTCTTTGGTTTCCATGGCAATTTGTATATTAAACTTGTGACATTTTCCAGTTGTGTGCTGCTTCAGGGCCAGTTGTTTTACGTATTACGTAGCTGAAATGAAGTGAAACTTCTAGTGGGGTTTTTTTGTTTTGTTTTGTTTTGTTGTGTGTTTTTTTTTTTTTTTTGCCAAAACCTTCTAGTTTCTAGAAAGCTTTTTCTCTGGGATTCTGAGGGATTTAGGCTTGACACCACATCTCTGAGGATTTGGCACTGCACTGCATCCACGTTTAAAAATAAATGAAAGGTCTTTTAGAGCCAGTCCCATCTGTATGCATTGCAGGCGCGTCAGAGCTCGTCTGCATTCTGATCCGGAAGTGCTGATGCGATTCTGGTTCTGATTTGATGGGAAAACAAGTAATTATAGGTCACAGATGCTCGCTAGCTCATGCCGTTTCATTATTGGAGGGCGAGTTTTTTCGCGGCTGGCTTGCGATCGGGGTGGAAGCGTGTGTCTTGGAAGTGAGGGACAGGAACGCGAGACCAGACAGCCCACGTCTTCTGATGGGCAGCTGTGGATGAGTGGATCTATCTGGCACGTTCTGTCCATTTTTGGGCAAGGTTTGGAAGCAACAGCAGCACTGCCAAGTCCGCAAAGACGGAGCCCACAATGGCTCTTCCAGCTCTCTAACAGTGCGACCAGAACATTCTGTTCAGTCTGCAGTCTCTCATACTGGAGTTTCTGTCAAGCACCAGTTCTATATTTCTCATGTTTTAAAGTTAAACTGCTTTCTTTTCCTGGCCTGTTCCACAACCGTCGATAGAATATGGCTCTAAAGTGAGTAACGGTCTTTTTTTTTTATCTACACAGAAGTCAAAGATACGGTGGTGGAAAAGGGATTTGCAAGGCTTAGAAACCTCCAAAATACAGACTGTCGCCGACATGTCGGTTAGGGAAATGAAGCGACGCTGATAGGTTGCTGGTTCACATCCCAGGTGGGGCTCTGTGACAATACCTTTAGGCAAGCCAGTTAAACAGTGAGAATATTCAGCTGCATAATGAGATGGAACATAATGTAGTCATGTGTCGCTTAGCGATGGAGACGCGTTCTGAGAAATGTGACATCAAGCGATTTCGTTCTTGTGCCAACGTCAAAGAGTGTACTTACGCAAACATAGATGTTATAGCCTATACTACACACTGAGGCTACAGTAAACTTTTTTTTTTGTATATATAAGTAGAAAACACACTCTAAAATAACAATAAAAAGTACAGTATAGTAAATACATGAACCAGTAATAGTTATATTTAAGTATTATGATCTGAACATAGTTGTGTGTACTATACTTTTACACAACTGAAAGTGCATAAAATTTGTTTTCAGCAGCACAAACACATGAGTAACACCTTGCGCTCCGATGTTACAATGACTATGACACTGCTAGGCATTAGGAACTATTCAGTTTTTCAGAATTCTTCAACTACCGTTGAATATGCGGTCTGTTGTTAACCGAAACTTCATCAAGCAGCACATGACCGTATTACATGCAGTAAATGGGCAAATATATATATTTTACCACAAAAGATATAGTAATTTCATAGTCATGGATTATTGCTAACAGTGTTCCAGAAAATTACATGGTATTAAAAGGAATGTTATAGTAAAGTCCTACTGATTAGGTCCTACAAGATAAGTACTTAGAAGCCAGCTGGATGAATGGGTTCAATTCGGGGGGGCTCGTGTGTCATCAGTGCTGGTTGGTTTAACCTCCTCCCCATTGGTAATTTTATTGGTTCACGTCGGGGTGAACTAGGCCCTGATTGACAGTGTGCTATGGAGTCGGAAGCCTCCTGTTACCAAGAAGAACCTTTTTGTTTTACTCTGTAAGCAGCAGGTGTAACAGGAAACAGGGACGGAGCTGAAAACATGCAAACTTTCCATCTGACTGAAGATTTTTCACACTGTCCTTCAGTAGAAGGAAGTGATTCTTCATATTCTTCCAGTTTTGGCACTTTCCATTTTACGCACTAGCGAGACACGTCAACGTTACTACAAAGGGCAAGGCTCCCGAATGCTTGTTCTCCACTCTCCGCCTTTGCAAGAATATGTAATGATGCTTACAGTTCTGGAGACGTCTAGGAAATTCATTTTTCTGGGAAGAAATGAATCCGTGGATTATTCTGTTTGATTTTGTAGCGGCCTGCTTTATTCGTAAGCTGGTTAGCTGGACCAGCAAGCGCATTCCGCCGGATAGCCGCTCGCGTTCTAAGCTCTGAATGCGAAATCCGTCGCATTAATTAGCCACTTTCTCAAGTTTGTCAGTTTGCTTTTATTTGACGTTCATTTCTTACATTGTTGGTAGATCTCTAATGTTTGACGGGAAAGAATTATCGAGGCTTAATGGACATATTTCTTTTAAAAACACTGGATTTGAGTTGACAGGTAAATGCTACGGTATTTATCTCTTTGGGGATGTGCTGTCTGTCATCAGCTTCTCTGGTACTCGATCATTTTTCTCCCTAATGGGCACTAGATCATTTTTTTTTTTGGCAAAGCAGACAATTTCTGCAGTCGCTTCTGCCCGACGGCAGCATTGTAAGTCATATCCTGTCCCGCCACTTAACGTAACTAGGATGACCCCCGGATGGGTGTGACAGCCGGACACATTCAAGACATACTTTACAGTAAAGCGTGACTTATTGTTTACACCAGTAAGAGAGCCCCCCCCTAAAATGCCTGTTCTGTTTGAAGCTGAAGTTTTTCCTCCGCTGTTTAACAAATAGCATATTCATCATTCATTCATTCATCTTCTATACCACATGTCCTGTACAGGATTGTGGGGGTCCGGAAGCCATGCTGGAAACTGCGGGCGCGAGGCAGGGTATAATCCAGGATGGGGTGCCAACCCATCACAGATCATTATTATCATAATCATTATTATTATTATTATTACACTTTTTTTCTCCCAAAGTTGACAATAAGACAGATTGTCATTATCTCTCTGTCCTTTTGATGTGAGCTTAAAACAAAAGCAAAGACGGGTGACAATGGATGTTATTTGGAGTCATTTAGCCGCTCTCGGCTGGCCCCTCAGTCATTCGTCATTTCACAAGCCTGTTTCAAGGTCAGCCAAGGTTATCTCCTGACGACCAGGATGCTTTGTGTAATCTCCTCCAGTAACAAACTCGCTGCGTTCCACCATCTCCCACAATCACATTAGACTAATTTGTCATCTTTTTTTTTTTAGGAGAATTAATTATCCCAACGCAACAAATTATGCCACTCAAGCAATACTGAGCGTTCATTCGAGCTCCTCGGCTCGATTCCCTAACCGTGATGGATCAGGCGGCGCGGGAGCTGGACACCATCGTTATGCTAAACACATTTATTGCACTTTCTCATTATACAACCATTCGATCACCCTGACGAGAGATTAATCGCATGGTGTCACGCGGCAGGTCGCTGGACGCCCGTGGCTGCGCGCCTCGCCGTCTATCCGCAGCAGAGGGGTCCTCGGAAGGGCCGTCCCTCCGAGAGCCAATCATTTCACCTCGACACGATCGATAACCATTTCCTCCCACGCATTCCCCTTTTCCAATCATCCAAGATCCAAATATGCCTGGCTAACGATTTCACGCTCGCGATCCTCGGGCAGGGGGAGGCCGTTCCGCGGGTCGCACCGTTCGGCACCCCGACGACCTGGTGTAGATTAAGTGCCCAACAAGTGAGTTGGCGCAGTAATTCGCTCAAGGTGCCCTTCGAAGACTACAGTGGCGCATTGCCCTCTGACAAAAAAAACAGGATCAGACTGGACTTCGGCAAAATATCATCGCAATCAAGTGAGCTCCATATTCCTCGTAATGATAGGCGGAGGCTGGAGCTTCTCTCAGACGTGGCGGGACTTTGCGAAAAGGCCGAACCCCATGGGATGATTGTGTTTCCCAGTGGTGCGCCGTTTCAGGCCGCTGCTCTGCGACAGATGCCTCGCCTGGCCTGCAAATGTTATTCTTCATCACAAAGAAGCGAATTATTATAGTATAATGCATCCCCCGGGGACCCCTGCGTCTCCCTGGAAAATGCTACCCCTGTTCCAAGAGAACGAATTTTGGGGGAAGAGAACTTGGCACCGCCCCCCTCCCCCCCCCCAGCTCCCAAAAGAGTTGGCTGCATTAATTCTCTTTGCAAACTCGAGCAGAAAAGAAATAAGTTGGGAGAGAACAAAGGATGAAGGAAATGCTTACAAAGTCGAAAGCGAGGCAGCGATCTGTCCATCCAGGGAGTTGTCATTAGCTGTCTGATCAAAGCAGAGAGATAATGGCCGCTTCTGAAACTGCACATGCGGCAAAACGGGCTTTTCCTCTCCTTTATACAGTAATTATTTTGACCAATCAGACACCAGAAGGCAATCAGAAATAAAAATGAATCATAAAAAAAATCTCTTGCATTGCCCACAGAGTGTTTTGTTTTTTGTTTTTCATTTTAAATCTGCATCGTTGCTTAAGGGGCTAATAAGTTTAAAGCAGTGATTGGTGATTTTTATCAGTATTATTAAATCACTATAAGTAGTAGTGGGTTGATTGTGTAACATGTATAGGCATGATTTTATAGAATCCACGTTCCAACCAGATTCAGGAATAGCTTGCATTTAAAGCCCGTCACTTTTAAAACAGGCACATCACCTGTGACAGTCACACCCATTGTACCTGTCCTTTACAGCTGACTTGGATTCTTTCTGCTGTTTTGCACTACCTGCATTATTTTGCACTATCTGCATAGTTTTATGCTACCTGAATTGTTTTGCAGTGTTTAATATCTGCATTGTTTTACATTATATGTGCTGTTTGACATTATCTGCACGGCTGTGCACTGTCTGCACTGCTGTGCACTGTCTGCGCTGTTTTTCACTGTCTGCACTGCTGTGCACTGTCTGCGCTGTTTTTCACTGTCTGCACTGTTGTGCACTGTCTTTAGACTTTCATAACAGAGTTGGCTGAATTCCACTGTACCTGCTGCACATGGCGACAAAAGATCCGGAATGGTCCAAAGTGTGACTCAAATCAGGATAAGTTGCAAGGCTACTTATGCCTTGTGATGGACTGATATGCTGCCAGGATGCACCCCCCTGTACCCCCCTGTACCCCTGCCTTGTATCTTATAGGGCATGTGATAGACTCCAGCCCCCCTGCCATCCTGACCAGGATAAACTGGTGGAAGGTGGATGGACAGATGGAATGTGTTTAAAAAAATAAATATTTTTGGAAATGTGATGACTCTTTCACGAGTCATCAAACAGTGGGGAATAATAGTAATTAATTAATTAAGCGGTGACTGGCTCTTCTGCTTAGATGCATTAAGCTCTGCACACGTCCCTCATTCTGCCTTTACACTTTATTTTTCTAGTCAAATGTAGCC
>JAODJU010000048.1:3933231-3954441 GCA_026776725.1 Gnathonemus echidnorhynchus
CTCTCTCTCTCTCTCGCTCTCTCTCTCTCTCTCTCTCTCTCTCTCTCTCTCTCTCTCTCTCTCTCTCGCTCTCTCTCTCTCTCTCTCCCCCACCGAGAACTTTAGCCTCTCCCGGATAAATCCCAGAGCAGATGGCACTTCCGGCTTACGGACTCCACCTGGCGCCTCTTCTGACGGCCTGTCGCGCCGCGACTCGCCCGCCGACGTTCCGGAAGACGCGGGGACGGCGGTTCATGGCGGTTTGCGGGGAGGAGCCGACCCCGTGGATGCCGGATCCCGGCCCTGAGCGCGGGATCCGACCTGTACGGCCGGACTCAGCATCGCCGACGCACGTCATCTCCAACACCCACCAGCAAGGACGATTGCCAAAATGGCCCATTAAATGCCTAATCCTTCTGTAGTTCTGTACACACCACTGTTTACATATCTTATTGGTCTAGCCGCCCACTAAGGGACTGTTATTTATAATATAAATATCTCTCCATTTATCCCAGAAGCAGATTATCTGTCACTATAATATGTCATTAGCATTTTCAGTCCACCGTATTCATTTTAAAGCTAACAGCTAAAGCTTCCTGTCACCATGGTACCAGGCATTCTGCTCATCCAAATCGATTGTCTGCTCAAATTTTGAGGGGGGGGGGGGGGATCTGGTAATCCTTCAAATGGTCCCCATTAGGTTAGGCCACCTAGGGGGGTGCGCCTTCGATTTGCCCAGTTGTGAGTGTCACCAACTACCACTTGATAGCAGGCTCCATGCCTGATCAGTACAAATTTTGAGGGGGGGCTGTTCATACTGTAGACAACTGATACCGCCATCACAACCCTTTTGGATTGACAGCTGTCCACCAGGACACCCCCACTGGACAATTGATACATTATGAATGACGACCCAACACACCCAAATGCCACATGTACCCATACTGAGGGAGTCTGGTTTTCAGGTTCGTGTTTCGCCTACCTACCACAGGCCCTGGTGAGGCCTGGTGTTTTTCTGTCGCACACTGATTTAGCACTCCCTCCCCGTGACCCCCCTCCCCTGGAAAGAAAGACGGACGCGACCAGCCTGGAGGGTGTAGCAGTGAGCAGACCTGATGACAACCGGAAAACTTGCCATGACATTTCACCTGTTTTTGACCCCGCAAATGTTTCATGCTGGTGTCCTACCCCTCCTAAATCACCCCCCCCCCTCCAGCTTCCATGTCTCTCATAGCCAATGAGTCAGACTTCCACACATTCTTTAAAAATAGAAACTGGCTACAAAATAGCTGCGAGGAGCACTGATAGAAAATTTATTTCATTCTAATGATATGATTATTTACATTGAGCTGGGCAGGCAGATGCTTTGTTACTAGATATTACATCATCCAGTGTAAATAAAGTACATATAACTCTCGCTCTGTGTGGGAAGGCAAAGAGAGGCATGTGACCCTGAAATGGGAGGGAAGAATGGGGGCTTTTTGTAGATGGGGGGCACAGAAGGGCTTAGCAGAAAGGTGGGGTAGTGGAATCAAAAGGGATGATGGTCACTGACACCAGCACAAGGACACCAGAAGAAACCAAATGGGTGCAGGGGTGTGGTGCGGGCTTTGCCGGGGCGGGGGCTCCGGAATCCGAGCCTGCGTGTGTTTTCCGGATGACGGGGAATGGAACTCGCTCTCCTGTGACCAAGAATAAGGAGATCGGATGGATAAATGTGACCATCACCTGAATTTTTCTTCCCATCCCAGCTTATCCACCCCCACGATATCTTACCGAATTGTTTGCCCTTTTATACTGAAGTGTGAATTAACGATAAGAGAACATTCAGGTAGTACTGTACCATGCCAGCAGTTTGGGGAATGACTTAAAAACACCTAATAAAAATAGCTCTTCAACAGCTGTGATCTGATCCCATTGTTTGTGTGTAGATGCTTAATATATATATATATATATATATATATATAGTATTCTCCTCTTCAGGTTCTACCTCCGCTTGTCCCAGTTTGGTATCTCTGTCTACCGGCACCCAGCGGAAGAGACTCTGCCCCTTCAAATGAAATTCTCTGCATCTGCTCGTCTGTGGGTTTTGCATAACAAGCAGGAGAAGCAGATGAAAATCACATTTCCTTTCAGATTGGCGTGAGGCTCGCCAGACAGTGCCCGCAGGCTAGTGTGGGTGCCTAGTAACCGCTAGCCAAGGAAAACTAACCCTAAAAATAAATCTTAATACCTTTCTCACATTTTGGCTGAGAAACAGATGTCATGTCTCTTGGATAATGATTATGCACTATGTTCCATTGAGTATTTGTAATGCTTTATGTATGACCTAGATTAGCTCTTTTTTTTTTACATCAGTTGTTAATTAAATATTCAAAACAGGTTAACACCTTGAACTGATATTGCAATGAAGTGCAACAGGAAAGTACTTGTGAGGCCGCCCCGACTAAGAGTAAAATCCATTCTGACAGTCTGTTTTAGCGCCTGAAGCCAAACCTAATTGTCTGAACCCCATGGTACGCTCGGGATAACGATTGCCACAACCCTAAAGGTGCTTGCAGAAAAGCTCCTTATAGACCAGTAGGTGACACTGTTCCCTATGGGCAGCAGGATTCCGTTTCACATGAAGAGGAATCCGTGAGACGGATTTCTGGGAGCCAAACAGGAATAACCACAAACGCTATTCTTATAGCCTTCATGTCGAATCAGTTATCAATTTTATAGCAGTGGCCTTCGTGGTCAGCCATAACGATGAAAGATACTAATTCTGCTACACTTCTTGTGGTCCTGACTTGGGGGGCACGTGCGCAGTCCTTGGAGACCGTGATTTAACGGGTTTTTTCCCGTTATTTTTTTTTTTTGCTGAGGAAAGTATATTAACCTGACATTTCAGCCCAAACCCGTAACGTTAATTATAATGTAATCTTTAAAACAGCATGACTGTCGTGCCGTTTCTGGTCTGAAGCATCTCCAGGGTACAGTGCACCCCAAAGGATTCGCCAACATTCATACAATATGATTGGATGTTCACAAGGTTAGCGATTTAGGGATCGTCTCTGAATGACACTACCGTGGAGGCAGGAGTAGTGAAAAGGTGAAATGAGATAGGAACTTCGAGGGCCCGCCACCTGCCCTGTGGCTGATAGACAACGTTCCTACCTATGGAATGAAGCACTGATGCAAAGTGATTTATCTGCCACAAGGAAGATGACACTACATCCTAAGTTGGGTTTTTCTCTTTTAAAGCAAAATCTCCCTTAACTTTGCACTGAGAAAAATTCCCGAGACTATTGTGTCTCTGTGAGTGGAAGTGTGGCCATATCTAACTGCCCCGCGTCTTGCTCTGTGGATGTGAGCTTTGCTTGTGTGACAATTTTGTTTACACAAAAATGTTCTGAGGGCAGAATGAAAAACAATTGGTTCAGAGAGATAACCAATCAGATTGTAAATGAGGTGGGTCCAAGCGGCTAGAGGAGGGAGGACCAAGATATCTGATTGGTTGGTCCCACCTTCACAAGTTCAGGTCGTCAGCTGCTTGAATAGCTCTTCACGCCCTACAAGTATAGAATTATAGGCTCAAATTAAATGAAACCAGTGGTGTTTGTTTTAAGTCAGGAGAAATCCTAGTTGTCTTTCTGTTTTATAAGAATTTAAGAAGCCATTCATCATAACAGAAGCCTGAAGTTTTTTGTTTGGTCAGAATTGAGCGAAACCCTGTTTTTCATAATGATCATGCCCTTCGGGTAACACCAAACATCCAGGGTTTAATTGGAAGAAAAGTGACTGGGTATTTAAGGCGCCACGATGCATTTGATGTGGGTATTATGAGTGTGGGAGTTTGTATGGAATGTGCGTATCTGTTTTCATGAAATGCTGGGTGGGCGGTTACGAATGTAGGAACTGAAGGCTTCCGCGATTTTGACGAGCGTCCATGTTTGTAGAGGCTGCTGAGTCCACTTTACTGGCACTTCAACGTGGATAAGATGAAGGACATGAGAATATAGAGAAGGGCCATTGAAACCTGGGGGGGTTCTGGGGAAGGATGATGAGTGCTAGCATTGCGTCAACACTGGTATTTTACACCGGCACACTAACTTGGAGTTTCAATTGAATCCAGTGGAAGTTGTGATGTTTGATGGGAGAATCCTGTGTTTTTTTTTTTTTGTTTTTTTTTTTGGGGGGGGGGGGGATGTTCAGGTGAGGTATTGGAGAAAAAAAAACACAAAATGCATGCAAATTTATGCAAAAATATACATACAAGGCCCTAATTTGATTTGTCATGTCTGAAGGAGATGGGCATTAAGTAATGTGGTATTAACAATACATAATTTAGCATCTGAATAAGTGTTTATTTACAAAGCAACCACATCAGAATAAGAGCAACAAATAAACAGGTCTCCTTGTGGATCTGATTTAGTAATCACATGGGGTTGTAGGGCCACAATATTTTGGTTTGGTGTTTATTCTTTGATAACATAAATATAAATTGTATTATTTTATTTCATATTATGCGGCCGCTCCGATAAAATGGATTAGTGAAATTGCAATTCAGTTTACGGCCTATGTCTTTAATACAGTCTGCTTATCAATGAATAACATGCCCTGCTCAGCTTGAGAGCCAATGGCAAACCAGAGCGATCGCTGGACACACAGGATGCTGCCTGCGTCTCAGCGCATCATCATTCCCAGCAAAATAAGGACCATTAGTGTCCACTGGCGTTCAAAGTCAAAATGCACAGCGGTTGTTTCTTTTAAGAAATAACATTCGAAAATGGAGAACTTTTTTTTTTTTACTTATTTTTTCTCATTTGTGATGCAAATAGCATGATCTGCCTTTTCTTTCAAATGCCTTTGATCGAGCTTTCTCGATTTGAAGATGTAAGGTAAGTAAATGGTCGACACGTATTTCAAACAGAGAGGGGGGGCTGTCGCAATGACAATAATGTGTTCCCTGCCTCGCCCGTCCAATCCGTACTCGCCCTACGCTCACCAACCCGTACAATTGGACGGATCACCTGGAAATGTGAAAGGCAATAAATGTGTATTTACCCAAATGCTCATAGTCGTAACTGTGACATGTAGCTCTGAACCTACGCTTAAAAATTCAGTGTACATTCTGCTTAAATGCCAATGCAGAATCTTTCGCTACCAATTAAACGGTTACCTTTATTTATTGTGTATGTCAAAATATGATTTATATTAATCAAATTTATGTCGTAATATTTCTACTCCATTTTTTTTGTCATTTGCATTATGACCAACGTTTTCCTTGACATAAGATCTGTAACAGATACACCAATGATATGGATCAGGGGTGGGGAACCTGATCCATGGAGGGCCGGTGCGGGTGTGGGTTTTTGGGACGACCTCTCAATCAGCCAATCACAGTGGGTCCCCAGGACTGGAGCTGAGAACCACTGCTTTATTATTGGCTGATTGTGAGGTCGTCCCAAAAACCCGCACTGGCCCCCCCATGGATCAGGTTTCCCTCCCACGGTATTGGTGGAGCCCTGGAGATGCCCCAGACAGTTTATTTATTTAATTTATTTTGCGGGTACGAGGTATTAAAGTCTAATAAATTCATTAATATTAAATATGTTGGGAGAATACAATTACATTATATAATTTACATACTAATTCTGTCCTTCATAAAATGCTTTCAAATCCTTGTGCTTCTAAAATGACAAATATGTAGAATGCATACCATTCACTGTAGCTAAATTGGAACGATCTGATGGAACAATGGATAAATAAACGGTAATGCAAGCTGAACATGTTAGCTGGGAGCAAAATGAATCTGACATTCTGGTTAAGATTGAACATTGATATCTATTGAACTGACATCCATCGAATATATTGAAATAGACCACTGGATAAATGGTCCTGCTTCAAAGACTTTATAGTCTCCGGAACCTTCACCTCCACAAAAGGAAAGAATGAAAGAGCTTGATTCACGCTTTACAGTCATTCTCATTTACAAGCCAATGCCTAGCCCTCCTTCATTCAGAGCCATGCCGTGAATATCAGTGGTCTCTGTGCTTTCCGTTGGAATACGGACCTCTCTACTCAGAAGCCACTGCCATGGATGAACAAGCTGAGAAATCATTCAGAAGACTTTTGCAGAGTTGCCAACTTTGGTCAGCTGGCCGGCGTGAGATTTTGAGCTCGAGACAAGTCTGCACACGCATGCACATGCATTTGCATGCATGTAAGAGTTTTATTATCTTGCAAATAGTGTGTTGGGTTTGCAAACTACCCCTATGCTTTTCATGTAGCAAATTTTAGGTTTATAATGGAACAATATAGATCAATAATATAGATTTGCCGTAAAATTTCCTGTGTGAGAGTCTGAAAGCGTGTCACGCCAGATGCACGAGAGCTGCCAACCATGCTTTCAGTTTTAGGCAGGTAGCGAGTAGCTAGTTAAGTTAACCTCATTAAGCTGATTGTGATGCATTATGGGCTTTGTGGGTGTATAGAAAGAAACGGAGAAAAATGACAAGCTGAGTCTTCATAGACTGAACGGTGGCACAATGAAGAACAATAAGAAAACAAAGTAGGATTAGTGGAAGTGCCACTTGAGTGAGCTTTGTTCCTGGTCGGTAGCTGTAACCCATTTTATTTTGCACTCATAAAATCATAAATGCACGTTTTACTGCTTTAAAGTTGTTACTGCATTTGAAAGACTAGTGTTAGCATTGTTCAGTTCTTTTGTGTTCAGATCTTGTTAGGTATTTTAAAGTGTGTGTTAAAATGTCAGAATAACTAACTTTTTACACCCTTTTGTTTTCGTTTTCCGTTGCCCCCTACTCACTGAGCCCCCACAGAATAACGAAAGCCACGTGACGAGGTGGGCGATTAGCGGTGAGGCTGTGTGCTTCAGCCCGTGGATAAGTCAGGTATTTAACCTGGATTGGTTCGGCGTCCATCATCGGAGACGCCAGCTAGCCTGGAATATCGCGCGGTGCTTTTAACGCAAGTGGCAGGTGAGCAGCTGAATGGGCATCGTTCTGGTCGGTCTGAAACGGTAAAATATACGGGAGGATTAACGTGGGGTCACAGGCATACCTGCCAGGCCGCCCACTCTTCTCCTGCTGCCCCCACAATGGCTCTGAAATAAACAAACAACGCAATAGGCAGAAGTAAAAAGGGCTTGTAGACACGCACAGGAGTTAACGTAGAGCCGCTTCGGGGCGAGAAACACAGGAAGAAATTTTACGGCATCCCGTAGTTCAAGTGTGTCCTCAGATGAGCGACTTGTCCATTTGAAAGGACGTTAATTTCTGCGGAGAGAGAAATAATTCTGCGACATTTTAAACCTTCTAGAGTAAACGCTTATAACTAAAAATAAATGTGTGCATGCACTGGCACCTCACTTAATCATGCTGGGCGCTAACGAGCTTTTCTTTAATTCCCGCCTAAAAATCGGGATGTACCAAAAAATGTGAATTGTTTTGGGGAGCTGAAGGATCTTGCTCTGCTTTCACTTATAACAGTTGCCTTTTATTACTGGCAATGAACAGATAGCTGTGTAGCTTTATTGTGTGTTTCAAAACAAGCCTCTTTTCTGTCCCCCTACCTTTTAAATTATACCATAGGTACCTCATTAGAGCTCATCGACCACTGTGCTTTACCTTTATTTGAAAGTTTGGGGACATATTTTCTGGTTTTGCTGGCTTTTGAACTGTTCAAACATTTGTGTGATGGTGGGATTCAGTGATAATATATGCAGTCTGGACGGATTGTTTTCAAATGATCATCCGAACTTTGTTTTGAAACCAGAATGATTGATTGTTGTGTGTTTTGATCATGTGTTGGTTAGATGATAAAAATAATGATATTGGTTAGTAAAAAAGATGTAAAGCTACAGAAATGATCTCTGGCCATCTGGAAGTGTGGTTAAATAATAAGGCCATGTGGAAAATTCTGGAACTTTAAAGGTATCTCGAATATTGTTACCCCTGTAGTGGCATGGCCGTATGGCACATATCTGCTATAGATGGTGATGTCTACCATACAGTCGCAGTGGAACTCCCTTGGTGGACCTCCCAGTGGTGGCTTAATGGTTAGGGAAGCGCACTCATAATTGGATGATTTCAGGTTCAAATACCCGACCACTAAGGTTCCCTGAGCAAGGTCCCCCCCCCAAGCACTGCTCCCCGGGCACTGAATTAGCTGCCCCCTGCTATGTCACGATGTCACATATGGGTTAAATGCAGAGGACACAATTCATTGTTGTGCACTGTGAGCTGTGGTGTGTCAACAATAACAACTAATCACTAAATAAGAAATTATTGGTTGTGTCAAACTGCATTCCTGGAAGTCTGACCCTGCTACCCATTTTCAGACGTAATTGTTTAAAAGTTAAGAAACACAAAGTAGCATGAAATCACGAATGTCAATCAGCCTGTCTTTAATATTCCATGAAAGTGTTGAATGACTCCCAAAAGACTTGCTTTGGTCGAATTACAACACTGAAATATGTATCTCACAAAATATTCAAATTTCTGTTAGAAGAAATTTGCAAAATAATGCAACTGAACAACAGAGCAATTTGGGATAAAAAGCTGCGTAAACACATCCTGTCATGAATTCAGCTTGAAACCCAAGGCATGGTAATAATTTCTTTGAATGCCACGCATATGAGAATCTATGGACACATTCATAATACATTGTAATGGATTCATAAAGCATTATAAACATGGCTAGAAATATTTGGAAAAAGGCATAACAGATCATGTTATAGATTGTGAATACTCTGTGAAGCTCTCCTCTATAATGGATTTTAGATACCTTTATAATGCAGTACAAAGAAGCCTTAGTGCTTATACCTACCATTATAATGCATTATGACAGCATCTATAGTGGATCAAAGATGAGAGCTTCACTGGAGCTTATGCAGTGTTATAACAACACTATAATGCCTTATGACTGTCAATAAAGCTGTAATGCTTCATTAATTCTTACACAGACCATTATAAAGCACAATGAAGGTATCTATGATGCATTATAGATGACATGTTAAACGGGAAACACTCAGGGGTCTGCTGGCGTGTGCTAATTAAGCATGTTAGAGGGCAGCTACACGCTTCCCGTCAGTCACTGCAATGTGATTTACATCTTGTGCTGTTTAAGTCAGTCACACGATTTGAGGCAGTGGCAGCTGCCTCCAGTAACAATAACCCAGTAAAAGAGCAGTCCAGTGCTGGTGGAATAGTTTTATCACACACATGCTATGATATACAGTGCCTTCACAAGTAAACATAATTAGAATGAAGTTGTTAAAGGCGGCCTTCCAAAAGTAATACATCATTACTGCGGTTGTATATAATTGTACGATATTTCTCCAGCTCATCGCTTTTTTATTTCCGGAAAGCCCATCAATCACTGTCGAGGAGTACAAACTATGTTACACAACTTCAAAAGTCAAGGCAGAGGACGGGGGGGGGGGGGGGGGGGGGGGGGGGTGATATTAACTAAATGGTAGAGGTATGATGAGGGAAATATGAAAAATTAAGGACTTTTTGAAACTCCTTTTATGCCTCAGGGAGCCGTCTGCTTCACGCTGTTTCGTAGAAGCACAGGCTGCTTTCGGCTTCCCCCCTAATGGACAGGGAGATGAAATATGTCACAGTTGGGGCCCCAGATCTCAACTTGAACCTGACTGAAGACTTTTTTTTTGTGTCCAGTGAACCTGAATGGTAAAAAAAACAATTTATTAAAAAAAAAGTCTGTATTTGGCATATTTAGCTGAATCTTTTGTCTAATGTGACTCACAAGTGAGGCAAATATCACATTAGAAAAAAAAAATCATGCTGTCAAGGAGTCAACTAGGCATAAGTTTAGCTGGGCTGGGTTTTCAGTGAAGGCCCAGGAAGGCATGCATGCAGTACTGGAGTAGGATGCTTCACAGGAACTTCACAGGATGGAAGTGTGTGTTCTGGTGAGTCAAAGAAACGCCCCCTTCCCCTTACTTTGTAACTTCCAAAGTAAATCAGGAGTGTGGTGTTTTCGGGTTGCTGCTTCCGCACAGCCACACGTTGAAGGACAGAATCTCCTGTGTGGATCATTGTTTTGGCCCAGTGTGAATTTTCACCACCTCGCTGGTAAGCCAGAGTATAGCCTGGTCAGCTAAATACGCAAACACCCTGCAGCAGAAGCTGGACAAAGGGCCGCACTGCGATGCTTCCCGCTGAGATCATATACCGACGGCAGATGAGGCCCATTTTATCTTCCGTAACTCATTATAATCCAGATAAATGGCTCCCGCGTTATATCGCTCGCCCTACTGCGACTATTTTGATAAGGACACTTCCTCTCTCTCCCTGCCGTCACCTTGGTGACGGCCCCTCCTGACATCATACAGCTCCGCGGCGCTCCTCTGTGTTGTGCTAATAATTACCGTCCTTTATAAAGTCATCCGGACCTCAGCTTGTGGCCAAGTCACCCTCTCGATGTCGGATCTGGGACTCCGAATAACCTTCATCATCTTCGGCAACGTAGCCTCACCCTCCCAGCAACATGGCGTCTCCGGAAAAACCCAGTAGAGCAACACAACTAAGCAAAACTATGACGTGACAGGAGACCTTGTCAGGATCATAGATCAAGCATAGTGTTGTTTTAATCATCTTCCTTCTACTGCGTTCATCAGTTACTTTATTCTACCTTAAAACCTCAAGCATTAAGTTTTGTTACCTTGGTTTCAATAACAATAGGCTGCCTTGGATATAACGCTCAAACCACACAAATACACACGGGATTATTTTCTCTGGACGGACACCGTAAAATACGATGCTTTCAATACAACACATTCATTTCACCTGTGACACCTACAAACCAAAGTCCCACTGAGCCCCAGCTTTTTACACAAAGGCTCCGTGTCTTCATTCCGGGAGTTACCCGGCTTTGCTCTCCCGGCCGCTCTGTCTCGTGTCTGTGTTTGTGATTTAGAACTAGCGTGTTAGCCCGAATATAAGACATTTATTTATTTTTTATCTCAAAAGACGTCTGAAAGAAGCGGTGGTGTCTAATATTCGGGCTCTAGACGAAAAAGGTAATGGATGTGGCACCAAATATGATATTTTGTGACGAGTGTTTTGACTTACCGTAATATAGATTTGCCGTAAGATTTCTTGCGTGACGGTCACGCCAGATGCGTGACACTTGGCAGCACCGGCAATGCGTGTGTTCAGTGTGTATCCCTGAGTGTTGGTAACGTCTTGACTTCCCTGGCTATGCCACTGCTAATATTAAACTGATTAATATTAATTAAACTGTTAATGCTTCCTTACTTTATGTCTTTTAGTACCATGGCTTGGTTCTTGTTTCCCCTTGGGGCTGAACCAACCAGCGGTCATTCTAGGATGTAGTTTACGGTAGGCGAGCATAAGAGGAGCCATAATTTATACAGAGGGACCAACATTATCATTAGCCAATGATGTATTTTGAATCTGCGAGTGACAGGGGAGGGGGCATTCTGGGGACCAATCAGCTTTTAGTGCCCCTGTGGCCCCACCCCTGTCTATGACTCTGCAGGCAATCATCTGCATTTGAATCCTTCTCCAGCACCCATCAACCAGATTGCCCCATCTGATTGGTGGCCCTTAGGCCCAGTTACCAGTATCCGAAGGACTGGAAACATCGGACGGGGAACCTGGAAATATGGGTGAGGAGGTCCAGATTGGGGCGGTTTACATGCTTTATGTGATCTTACAAAAAATAAGCCAGTGTCTGCATAATCCGAATACACCCCGAGACATTTCATCTTCACAATTAAGACAAATAGTCTGTTCTACAACCAATGAGCAATGGCATGGTTATAAAAAGAGACTGGATTCAGTAAATATGTAGCTCTCGGAATCCTCAGAGCTGATTACGTGGACCCATCTCAAATATTTATCATCCGAATAGAACTGCAGATTTTCACATATTTACATTTATTACTAACATTTGTTATTTTGTATCTATTAGTGTCACCTCACAGTAGCTATTAAGAAATGTACTGCACTACCCTACTGGTTTTTGCTGATAAGCAGTTTAAAGAGAGAAGCTTACCAAAGACTAGTAGATGTTACTTAATTCGCAACTAGTACTGCGGTAGCCAAAATAAAGGATTTTCCTTATCAAGTCCTCCACTCCCACTATCACTACAAAGCGTTGCCTCCTTAGTAATGTTCTCTCTGTCTTTTATGGGATTCGTCTTGTTCTAAAGCCTTTTCCAAGCCAAATGAAGTGCACACAGCGCATGAATCACCTGTGCCAGGCTCAGTCAGTTATATGTCAAAAATTTAAATTCCTCCCACCTGATTCACTTCTGTGTAAACAATGATTCACAGGGTCATTGAGTCATAGCCAACGGTACGTCAGAACGTACAATATAACCAGAATTATCACTGTTCACCCGAAAGTCCTTTGAACGGCCGATAATCATCTTGGTTAGAAAACGGAATCAAATCAACAGAAATATGTACAGCTGACTGGTGTGCTCGCGCTCATAAACAAGGGTGTGAAGACAGTTTATCAAGCCTGGATGGATAATACATTTAAAATTGATAATCATGGTGGGAAAAAAATCCATAAAATTGCTTTTACTAGATTATTGTGATCATAGCTACATATCATTAGACACAACCACCCTTGACTGAGTTGTTTATAAAGTTAGTCATGTTTGCTGGAGAAACTAGCTGTGTGTTTTATAACAGAATAGTCTAAAGATTCTAATTGTTTTTCATGTTTTCATGTTTTTTACTGATAACTGTAAGGCATTGAGGTGCACTGTGAAAGCTTTCTTTACACGGGCAGCATCACTTGGTAATTCAAGCATCTGCATCCCATAAATTAGTATAAATTGAGCTGAAAAACACGTAATCTTGCCCTGAAATGAACAAGCTGGCAACTGACAGTCACTGCAAGCAAATCCACATTGATCAGCCAGGAAAGGGACACTTCATTTGCCCCTGAAGGAAACGTATAAAATATCTGCTTTAAAACAACTCCAATGTGTTGTGTTTACATTATTTTAAATAATACAACTAAGGAGAGATTTATAGTAGTGATGTCATTGGTTGCAGTCGGCTGCTTCACAAGGTTTTACTTCCTTTACTTCGTCTGCTAAATGCTGTAAATGTAATGTAAATGTACTTAAACAAAAATGTTCTGAGGGCAGAACAAAAAAATGACTGGTCCGGAGAGAGAACCAATCAGATTGCAGAGGAGGTGGGTCCAAGCAACAGGAGTAGGCGGGACCAACTAATTGGATGTCTTGGTCCCACCTCCTCTACAGTCTGATTGGTTGTGTTTCTGAACCAATCATTTTTGTTCTGCCCTCTACATTTTTAGGTAAGTAACTCCGATTAGCAGGATTCATATGCTTTTCTGAGGTAATATTTTAGCAGCTTGTTGTGTTTAGTATGAAAGAGTACAGTCCTTAATTGGTCCTGTGGATAGGATCCCTACCCGTCCAGTGGGATGTACTATACTTTTGAGGATTGGGATTAAGTTCTTGAGGTAAGAAATAAAATCATGTATTAATGTCAAACTATTTAGCACTGGACATCTGTGGAGTTGAGTGTACCTGAAAATTTGACTACATATCAGCAGTCATTACCCCCAGATTCAAAAAGTCTATTTCAAAACAAAAAGCATTTTATTCACTGACATAAATCGTATTGGTATTTGCCGTTTCATTTTTTTCTCTGTAAAAGATAAAATGAGTTTGAATGAAATGCATATATAAATGATGAATGCAGAACAGGTGTTTAAATAACCTCTACGCCGCTAAAGGCATGCTGAAATCTCCAAATGAGCCCAGTTTGGAGACAGAATCGCTTCCTGGTGACACTCTGACCTTGAAGACCCAGGGTGGTAATCGCGGCTATCCAGTCGGCTTGGCTGTGGGCTCTGGTACCTCTGTTTTCTACTTCGGCATGTATCAGGGGAGTGGTGAGGGTTGAAGAAAATGAGTGGAAAATATAACACAATTGTTTATAGCCGTCGGTAAAAGCTCCTCTGAAACCCGACTCCTGTCAAGGTCACATAGACCACTATGAAAGGGCGTGCCATCCAAAGAACCACTTTCTTAGTGAAACTGAGGGGATTGAGGACTTCTAGACATTGTGTTTCATTATTTTGCTTGATTGTAAATTTGAAACATGGACTACGTTTTGGTTGGGGGGAGGGGTTATTTGGCAGTGTCGCTGAATTTCATTTATTTTATGTCTGTTTTTTCATTCTGTGGGGATTTTACGCTAAAAAGGTGTATCGTCTTTCCTTCTCATTTGCATTAAATAAACATTGTTTAAATTGCCATCTGGCAGGTAATAAACATTCATCCATCTCAAACTACAGTGAAATGTGCATTCTTATATACAGCTCTTTTGTGAATTGTCGCGAATTCACGAAAGAATGAAATATGGAAGCGTAAATGTCAGAAATCCGCGAACGTCCATTTGCAATATGATAGATTTTTGTTGAAGCACATTATCTACCACCTGGCAATGCGACTCACAGTCTCAGTGATGTGTAACAAGAGCTGAAGTTTGCAGCTAATTGCAGCTGTCACAAAGGGCATTGTTATGTAAATTAACCGATGATAACAAATTAGCGATACATTTGTTAAAAATATTAATGTCATATTTAGCTATCAAAACTCTAAACAAAAGTGTAACTAAATGGAATAATATGTTTCTTGCTCCCACCTAATACACACCTGCACATAAATCATTTATAACCTAATTTAAATTCAGGATTTGTATAGTTAGCTATGAGATGAGGGAAGCATACATAGTATTAGGTACGGGATATCCACCAACATCAACAAAACATCTGATATTCAAAAAACAGAATTTCAACAGTAGTATAAAAGATGGAAGAAAAATCTGCTTTCCAGCAGTAATTTTCATCTTGAGCTCCAGGTAATCCAGTGGTTAAGCAGCTGGACCTGAAGGTTCTGCATGGGGAGCTCTTGTTGTACCCTTCAGCAATGTACTTACCCTCAAGTACAAATAAAACAACCTGTTGTAGTAAATGGGGGAGCTGTAGAAATGGAATCCACAACGCATATAAATATGCTGCGAGGCCAATGGGAACCGGACAACAGGGAAAATCTGATGAAAGGAACCGCAGACAGCAACAGCCTTTGGTTCCCCGCTGGTCCCATCTGTGCATTTGAAAACAAACCAAACTCCAGATAACTGGTGAAAGAAAGAGCAAGGATATGTGTTTCACTAGAAAAGAACCTCTGTTTGGTTCCCTTTCATGTTCTCCAACAAGCTGAAGAAATTAAAGCAGCGGAGAAAAGATAATGAACAAGCCGTAATTGTTCCACCACTAAGAAACACTTTTTAGGTAGAGATCTGCAGTCTGCTTTCGGCTGGCTAGCTGTCAGGATCCTCTCTGGTCACTGATCCCTGCGCATTCTCCCTGTTTAATTTTAATTAAAACGTTTCATTTTTCATTCCCCATTTTCTCTGGTCTCTTGCAGCAGTGATTTACAAGCAGACAAACACAATTACCAATGAAAAAGAAGAACAAACACTGAGAAATGTGTTTTAACTGAGTGGAATTTAAAAAATGCAATATATTACATACAAGCAGTTATATTGTTGCATACTTTTGTTAATGAAGGGATCTTTAAAAACATATCATACTTGTTATGGGTTAGCCTAGATTCCATGAATATAACATTTTGGCCTTATCTCCTTTATATGACGTAAATATCTCTATCTATCCATCTATCTGTCTGTCCGTCCATCCATCCATCCATCCATAGCTGAAAGCAGGGTTGGGTTGTCCTTGGAACACACACACACACAGACACACGTTTGTACTTTGTGGGGACTGTCCATTTATTTCTATGGGCATCAATCATAAGTAACAAAACTAAAACAAAAAAAAATTGACATTTGTAGTTTTTTTATTGCAGTCACAGATTTTTATATAAAATTGAGTTTCCCCTTGTGGAGACTTGAAAAAATGTCACCACAAGGTCAAAATAAGTTCTTATCACAATGTGGGGAGAGTTTTTCAGTCCCCACAAGGGAAAGAAGGCAGGAGCAGATTAAGGGCCCAGTGACGTCCCTCAGCCAACCAGTGGCCATCCGATCAAGGCGCAGCACCTGAACCCACCTCAGGCACACGCTGCCCCCACCAATCAGCAATCATTATCCAATTAACAATTATTATACGACAATTAACTCCGCAGGTCCCAGAGATGTGAAGCAACAGTGCGAACCACTGCATTACCAGGCCAGCACTAATTCCATGCTACATATCAAATGAAATGACGATATAAATCTATATATGTAGCACCATATATTTTTATATTTTAAGTTTTCACATTTTTGATTATTTTTGTAGGCATATTGGTATTTCGAAAGATATTACATTTTTTCGTGCTGTATAAAGAAAAATATCTAACAAAGTTGTCATATCGACATTATTTCCGCATCAGATGTGGCGTGTGAGTTTGATGCTACCTTCCACAGTTTTATTGCTTATATCGGGTATTTTTGTGCTAGTCCAAACTTCAGTTTGTCCTTTGAGTTCAGAATGATGTTGCCCCTGGCACAGATCACGGATTAGCCAACTCAAAAACTCCGATTTTACGGAAGGAAAAACAGGTTAGGCTCAGGGACAATCTTTATGGGAATTAAATCACCTTAAGGGTTAGGCACACTTTATACTGAAAGGTGACACACATTTACTTTATCAACCTTAAATCGAACCCACTCATTCATGCAGTTTCAGATAGAATGTGAAAGCGTATGATTCTGAAAGCTTATCCCCAAATTTCCCAGATGAATTTCTCTCTCAGTAGTGTGGAGCTGACCAATATTGTTTTGCAGTCTATGGCTGCCAGGTTATCGGCAGAATTCTGGGTTAGTTCCCTGATGCATGTTTGTTTCGAGCTGTCTTCAGTCTTTATGTCAGTATTTTTTTTTCCTGTAGAAATGAAAATAAGAATAGTAACATTAGAGTACCAATATTTCATTCCATTTAAAAAGTTATCCTAATTTAAATTTGAATATCCTGATTTATAATGTGGTAGTGATGATTTTTGCAAGCTAATACACATTGCATTTTGAGCTAAATATACTGCACGCTGATGCAGATTTACGCGTGTGTCTTTGTGTGCATATATGCCTGTGAGAGATCGCTTCCAGTTCCATATTTTTCAGTCTGACATAAGTCGGGGATTGTTATATAAGGGAAAACATTATCATTTTGCTAGCTTATTGTCAATAGTTTACTTGGTGGGCTATAAATGTAGCGTATGGAGCGGTAAGTTTTGCGTATTTGAGCACTGCTGGGATTAATTGACAAGAAAAAACACGTTAAAAACTTAACATGGTGTGCTGGTGCGACGGGCTCCTGTGAATGTCCTGCAATTTGCCGTTTCTCCCCCCCCCCCCCCCCATGAATACCGAAGGTATGTGCGGTGAGACGCTGTACGGGCATAATCAGCTAGGGGAACCTTCAGCCCCCCGGTGAGGCTCGCTCTGATCTCGGAGCGTGTGAACCGTGGATGCTGGCAGGCAAATGATTTGGTAAGTGACTGTGGCATAGGACCGGCTCAGTGTCTCCCGGCTGGTGCCCGGAAGTGAAAAATGACACTGTACCCACACCTGCTTTAAGCAAGCCTCCTTATAAAGGAAGGAATTACAAGCATTTGTACCTTATTCTCCCGTATTGTCCGTTTTATGTTGTACTCGCGTCGTCATTTATCTCCGAAATGGACTGCATTTTTACGGCCGTAGGCCCTGAGCTGTCCATGATGTTTACCTGGTGAGGTTTCGGACATCTTTCAAATTAACGACAAAACACTCGTTTTACGCAAGCTAGAACCCATGATTTTCTCAATCAAGGCAGAGTAGAATTCTCTGAATTTTAGCAGCTAAAATAAGTATGTGTGTAAATATTCATGTGTGTCTACAGTATGTATGTGTTTTACTATGTACACACACACACACACATACAGTACATATACAATTGTATTCATATCTTTGTGGGGACTGTCCATTCATCTCTATGGGAAAAACCCTAATCCCAACAATGACAACCTTAACCGCTACCCAGCCATAACCTTAACCATAAGTAATCAAACAAAATACAAGACTTTGTAGTTTTTTGATTACAATAACAGATTTTTATCAAATTGAGTTTCTCCCTGTGGAGACTGAAAGAAATTATCCCACAATGTCAAAATAACAGGTTTTTATCACATTATGGGTACAATAATGGAAAAGTCAATTTTATAAAAACCTGTGAACAGGGGTGGCCAATCTTATCCGCAAAGGGCCGCTGTGTATGCAGGTTTTTGCTGCAACTCCCTAATTAGATTACTAATTAGAGGACTGATTGGCTGAAGAGTCCTCACTCCTGGGTTTGAACAGCTGACCTACAGGTTACCCCAAACACCTGCATACACACCGGCCCTTTGCGGGTTCGACTGTAGGTGAGCGCTCCGGGTTGGGTACATTTTATTCAGGGACTTAGGTAATGTGTGGAAGGGCCCAGACAGTCTGTCAATGGTCACCCAGCAGTCAGGCGTCTGCATTCCTCAGAGGCGGTATCTGTGCTGTACATGCACAGACCGCAGTCCCTGCACATTAGCGGTGCGCTAAACACCTCCCTCTGAGGTTTGCTGGATCCGGTATGTCATCAGGCAGATATAGACAGAAGATCTACCAGGTTATCTCTAATTGGGGCATTTTTTATGTCAGTTTTCATGTTATTGACACTTGTAGCTACCAATAATGCAATAACTACCGATAATATAATTACTGCCAATAACGTAATAATTTTTACGTTCTTAATGTAATAAAAGTTGCAAATGTTATAACTGGGCAATAATGTAAGATATTTTCTGAACCAAGAACACAATAACTTTTTGCTGATCGTGTAACGAGTTATGTTATTGATCAGTTGTTATACCTTTATTAAATTAAAAATTGAGATTTATTTCATTGTTATATTATTTGAAGCATTATTAGCTGCTACAAACACTCTCAGTACTTTATAAATTTGTATTTGCTCTCTTTGCCATTTTCGCGCGCTTTCCAGTGTAGCTACCAAGCCAGCTAGCATTAGTTCACTAAACGTGACTTTATTGTTTTTACCCATAAGTTTTTCCAAGTTGCTCAGTAACATTTGTAATGGGACAGAAATGATTTTTTTATGCTTTTGTTGGGTAATAATTCCACACCTTTGAAATTCCACCTTTGAAAATGGCTTCAGATTGGATTTACAGAATATCTTGTTTAATTTCTGTCTAGCTGTGCCATGTTTACACGCTGATACAAAGAAGGTACGCTCTCCTTTACGCACTTACAGTGCTGATTTTTGCAGCAGTGTGTTTAATTGGGGCCCGGAGTTTATATATAAATATAGAAATTAAATAGGCACCTGCCCCACTTTTTTCCACACTAAAATAATATTTCAAAAACCCGATGTTTGTTAATGACTAATCGAGAAGCCTTCGTGACACGTTGTGCTGAGAAACCAAATATCTTCTATAGCACATGTGTCAGCAACATGCTAACCGTGGCCTGCTTTATTTTCTCATTAATTTAATTTTTCATTTTGAGTGCCAATAATCCAAGTGCTGCTAATTAGTCAAAGTCAGCTGTTGCTGAAACTTATATAAAATGACGTCATGTGATATAAATTGTTATAGTTATTAATGGAAAATTTTAGTATCGAAATTGTTATTACTACACTTGTTATATGTGGTAGTAATGGGAAGTAATTATACTTTTAGTTATATGATTGATCTAATAGTCTCAAATGAAGAAGTAAGGGCTAAGAGTCGTGTTATATTCGCAAAACAATGATTCTATGCTGAAATACATAAAGCTTTTGATTGAACTTTTTTATTGATTAATCCTTTGGGAAACTTGTCATTAGCATTTAAAAAACAAGACGTTCTTCATCTTATAAATAAAGCTATCGCGTGCAATAATACTATTGCCGTTGCACATTCACATACACCAGTAAGCATGCAGTCAGATGTTTTGACCTTGGCTGTTAATGTGTCTGACAGGTAAGGCTAAATATTTGGGTAATGGGTGGATATTAAGCATAGAGTACCTGGATGTAGCAGAATCCGAAACTCACATGTCACCCTCCGAAGCAGGGGGGGCGAGGAATATCACAGCGCAGTCCTGTAGGTCACCTTCGTCTTATAAGGGATTGTGACATCAGCCAATTAGGGCGACCCTGATTTATTCAGAAGCCGTTCTTTATCCATTAGAGCTGGTCAGAAAGAATCATAGAATGTGTCACTTGAGGCCAGTGGGTAGGAACCATAGGATAAAATTAAAAGTGAAAAATAGTGGTGCAATCGTGCAAAATGTTTGACAGTGGCAGACTTGCGCTTTATATGATTGGCATCAGTGTTTATTAGGTCTAGACTGGGACGTTGATGTCTGATGCCGGTTTATTCCTGTTGTGCATTCCGGATTATTTCTGGTGACTCACTCAGTCCATGGAATACATCTTTGGGAATATTTCTGTGGACGTACTGAGTTTTGGAAATTTGATTTACACGAGGACCAAGCGACTTCTGGTTTCTTATACCCTTTCATGATGAGAGAGCCAGTCTTTCAGTCGTTGGTGGTCTCGCCTCAAAACCAACAAAAAAAATCGATTGAGTGAGTTTTGGAAATTTGCTTTTCATTTCAGTCCTCAAACATACACAAGATTTACAATCATGCTCCTGATAGATGGTAATATGTATGAGATGTCTGCAATTTTTTTTTCATTTGGAAAAGAAGGCATTCGGAAGTAATTCTGTGAAGCCCGTAGAAGTTTAGATGTTTAACTGTTATACGAGTCTTATTTATCAGATATAACCCACTTAACAATCCCTGCAAGGTCCGAGGCGCATTCCAGTCACCAGAGCAGCTTAGCAGTACTGCTAATTAATAATTCCAAAAGTTATTAAAGAGGAAGATTTGGTGCAGCGAGTGTCCCAGAAGCCCCGAGACTGGATTTATTACGTGCCTCGAGAGTGACCAAAACCTCACTGCCATATTTCCGAAATAGTAACGATGAAAAAGTCACAAACTGCCTGCAAGATCAAATCACCACATGAATAGAGAAAGTTTTCCTATTCGTCATTCAGTAGCAGTATGTACAAACCAAACAAGGAAATAATGACTGAACTATGCATCAGGTAACTAAAATTAACCTCAGCATGTTTTTGGACTGTGTGTGAGTGGTGGTGGTGGG
>JAODJU010000048.1:3960203-3972138 GCA_026776725.1 Gnathonemus echidnorhynchus
AACTTGCCCTCACTTACTTATGTGTCTGTATGTCTCATGAAAAACAAGACGGGGGCAGGTGAAAAGATAATTCCCACGTGGGAATCAATTAAGTACCACTATTCCATATTTGTGTCAGTTTTCCCCCCAGTGGAATAGTTTCAAATGCTTTCAACTTGCTACTATGTTTATAGGGAGGAAAATAAAATAAAAAAAAAAACCTTTGTGGATACAGAGACGCTGCCTCGCAGCCGGGGTGCGGGAGAGAGCGCGTGGTGATAATTAGTAATGAGAAAGTGCATCCATGCAAAGACAGTTCATGACACAAAGAGCAGCAGCCAGAGAATCTGGCGATTAAGTCTGACAGTGGCTCAGGTCCACTGGAAGGAGGCTCTGTCATTAAAACAATAATTACTTAAGAGCATATGAAAGGCTGTAGTGCATCTTTTAAATTTAAAGAGAATTATCTGCCTGTCCCCAATGCACCGTCGCGTGATTCCTGGATTCCTTATTAAGACACACTTTCTGCTCCGGCTAAGCGACATTTTTCACTTTCTGGTAGTGTGTCGTGTGCATTTGTTTCCCCAGGATTGTGACAAATGCGATAGCTACCTCCCGCTAATTTGACACGTCGCCGATCCGCGGCGTCAGCCGTTTGGCGCAGGCCCCGGGGGCCGCCGCGTATCTCTGCGTTATGTACGACTTGCCGGGGAGAAAGCCACTCATAATCAGGCGAAATGAGGAAGTGACACATTGCAGTCGATATGTTCAAAGTGACCGATATGTCTGCTGTGTCCAGGGCAGCCACAAATTACCACTAATAAAACACACTAAAAAGGTTGGTTTGCATTTAATTAGAATAGTTCATTTAGCTATTATTTTCCACTCATTTGATGTTTCTATCCATCCATCCTGAGGGGTTCATGGTCCCCAGTGAGATTGAAGCCTTTTATAGGCTGTATAGAGTGCAGGGGGGGTACACCTTGGACAGGATACCAGTCCATAATAACTCATTGATGTGTTTATTTTTCTTTTTTTATGCATTTTTCTTTATTAACCTCACTAGAGATTTAAGAAAAGTGGGGGCTAGCCTTTACCAGGGTTGATGGAAATGGCGCTTGTTAAATAAAACTGTAACATTTACTTGGTGACACAAATAATGTAGTAGTACATGCTTACATAATGCGTTAATTAACCATTAACTAAGTGTTAGTTCATCATTAATAAATTACAATGGTTCATGTATTCCATGCAGAAACAGTTATTAACAAATTAGTTACCTGTTAACTAATATAGTTCCTGAATAGAATACATGAACCATAATAATTGATTAATGATGAAGAAGCATGGGATCAGTAGGTAACTAACACTTAGTTAATGGTTAATTAAAGAAGTATAATTAAGAATTAAGACTGTATTACTACAATATTTGGGTCTCAAGTAAAGTGTGACCATTTAAACTAATTGATGTATATTTTTTTGAGGTGGGGGGGGTTAAAGTCCTGTCTCATCCTGTCTCTGTATGCAGGTCGGCTTCCAATCCAGGCACTTATTACCCCACAACTTGACTGCTGTGACTCTATTGGCAGGACTACCAGCCTGTGCTATTGGGCCACTGCAGATAATATTCAGTCGGCCCAAGCCTTCTCAAGTCACACCCCTCCTGGTCTCTCTTCAGTGGCTCCCTATTGGCTCTCGCGTCTAGTCCTTGGTTCTGGCTTACAAGTTCATCGATGGACAGACATCATCTCCCATGTCCCATCTTGCCCCCTTCGGTCAGCAAACCAAAGCCGCTTGGAGCTCCATCCATCAAGTGAGAGGAGAGATGATTCTCTTGTGAGGTTCCCAGGTGGTGGAATGAGCTGCAGGACCACATCCAGACATCAGACTCTCTAACTTCAAGAAAAGGCCTCAAGACCCAACTGTTCCAGGAACACCTCCTCTAGCCTGATTTGTTCCTTGAAATCTTATTAGGATCTTACTTTGTTAATAGTTATGTGTAGTTGTGTAACCGTTGTAGTTTCTGCTCCAATACTGTTTACACTTGTACCTGGGCATTCACTGGAAGCCCAGCCTAAATACTGTACTGTACCTGGGCTTTCACTGGAAGCCCAGCCTAGCTACACTTACACCTAGTTGATTCCTTAACAGCACAAATGTTTGCAATGTGCTATTTACGTCACTTGTACGTTGCGTTGGACAAAAGTGTCTGTTAGCTATGTACTGTAAATGTAAATGCGAAACAACTCTAGCACCGTCCCTGAAGTACCATAGCAGCGTTGGCAACTTCGGTTGGCTGGAGTGAGATTTTCAATCCCAAACAATATTTGCATGTATGTAGCAGTTTTATTACCTTGTAAATAGTCTTTATGGTTTACAAACCACCCCAATGCTTTTGATGTAGCTAATTTTAGGCTTATAAAGGAATAATATAAATTAGCAGTAAGATTTCTTGCGTGAACGTGAGAGTCAGGAAGCGTGAGTGTTGGCAACCCTGACCGTAACTGTCAGTCTAGGCTGTGAGTGTGGAGATTATCCCCCACGACACAGGATACCCTGGACGGAACGCCGGGCCATCAGACACCCAGGAATGATGCTGCAATGCAGGTACCAATGTATGATTGGCGTCATTCGCCAAATACCAGAATAAGATGGTGACTGATGCTGGAGCTCATTCCACTTATATCTGCCATGTATGTCCTGCTTTCCATTCACGGTGGGGCCTGAAGCTTGCGGATCGGGGGTTCTTAGTGACGTGCCTTTTTCCGAGGCTGCGTCAGAGCTCCCTCTGTCACCGTGGCGATTTCCAAGCCTCGAAATGGATCCTAATACGTGTGACGACTACAGACTCACCCCCACTGCAATCTTCTCCCCGTGTCACACTCGAAATGCGACTTGCTTATAATTAAAAAATGCACAGTTACACTAACAAAAGAATCTGCATTAATCTGCGTGTTTTGCATGCTTGTCATCTGCTTGTGCTGTTCCAGGCTCTGTGGTGAATCTTTCTAAGGATTCTGATAACTGTAAGATTGTTATTAAAAATGCCCCATTGCAAATCTTCTGATATGTTAAATGTTCAGCCATTTCAGGCTATAATTTGATACTGTGAATGTGGAGATGCACTTAAGACAGAATGGAGACGTACAGTCATTAAATCGGGTGACTCCTCAGATAAAGCCGTAACTTAATTACCTTCCTCGGTCTGTTTCCCGTCTGACCGAATCGAACAATGCCAGCATTCCATGCCTTTGCGCGCTTTTGTCTTTATTGCCCTCGCTGTTTAATTAAAAACGACCCGTTAGCTTTGCTTTAAGACTGATAAAAATCGAGCACATCCTTCCAGTGTCAAAGATCATCTCACCGGCGGAATCTAACCAGGCTTTTCAGGAGCTTTTGATTATTACTCGATGGAGTCCGGCCCTCTGGTAATGTGAAATCACACTTAGCCTCCCAAACCCACATAATTTCTCTATTTTGTCTTTGCATTTATATTTTTCTTCTATTATCTTCATATGGGACTTTTCTTCTGGGAGTTTAAGAAGCTGAACTGTCTACATAAAAGAAAACGTTAATAAGAGATCTTACCATTTGTGAAAACATGATTAAGGAAATTAATGCATTTGAATGTTAATATAAAAAAAAAAACATTGGGGGCTCTATAGTCATAGGGTCCAACAGCGCTTGCAGTACATCATGTAGGCTGTACTATGACATATTGCAAAATACTGTACATTGTTCAGTGTCTTACTGGCAGAAAGTCCCTTTTGACCACTGTGCCAGCTGATTTCATCACTTGGCGTGATGGAGGTGGGCGGTGCACACGGGACCGTGAGGACACATGGGAGAAGAAACATATCTGATACACGATGTGTCACGACCTCGCCGAACGCCAACACCTGGCAGCAATCCCTGGAGGACGGACAGATCAGGATTACTCCCCGTCTTTTCCGTGTGTCAGCAAAAGGATGTCGATTTGAGGTCTGTCCCATTTACACGGGCCCTCGCGCATCGTGAGCTGGCGTGCTCATGAGGATTAGATTAGATTACGTTAGATGAACTTCTTCGAGAGCAAGGCTCGTGCAAACAGCAGCACGGTTCGCAGAGTACAGACAGGCATACATGTAACGCAAAACAGACGAGGTTCCAAGAGAGTACACACAGTACGAATAAGTATCCTAAGCTAGTGCACAAACATAGTATACAGTATATAGCCAGAGTTCTGTAAACAGAATAGTACGGAATATTAATTAATGAATATTATGAGAAAATTAAAAAACTACTGCTACTTATCCTTCAACCACAACTACTACTGCTACTAATAATAATAGAAAAAAGGGATCCAGCATAAAAAATATAATATAATAAAAACATTAAAAAACTATAGGGATCTAGGGACCAATAATAATAATAATAGATATGGATGCGGTTAGATTATACGTCGCTTCTTTCATTCGTGTGAACCCTACGTCAGCTGTAAAAAAAATAATAAATGGTTCCTTCATGACCAGCAGCAGTTCCTGCATTATAGACGTCGCTCTTTGTGTGTGCTTTAAGGTCCCTGGGAGTTTTTGACAGATTAAAACGCTCCAAGCCGGGGAGAATCGAACGGGCCGGCCACATTTTTTTCGACGCTTTGGCAGACGGCCACTCCGGAACGTTCGTCTGCTGTTGAGGCAGATAATATGGGGGAAACGGAAGATTAAAATAATTCCTGTCAGAAACCGCAGTTGGGGGTTCTGGAGCAAGAAATTGCTACAGGTGTTGGTGACGGCGACGGTGACGGCAAGCTCGCGGCGTAAATGAACAGAAAGGAATGGAGCTTGCTGGGAAATCTGTGGTTAACCCATTTCACTAGACTGAAAGGCGAATGATTGAATAGGTAATGTCTTATCAAGATCGTCTACCCTGCTGTGCTTGACGCAGTATCTTGGCATTGGTGTCAGGTGGTGTCAGAGAGGGAAGGTTCCAGGCAGAATATCTAAAATTAACACTGGGAGAGTAATTCTGAACCCTTCTCTCTAACCTGTGGATGCCTTTGGTGAAAGGAAGATGCAAACGATGCGAGAATTAAGCCCCTGAGATCATGAAGAATGGTCATAGCTAATAGCTAAGTCACATGTATGAAGGTGGGGGTTTTATGTGAAGTCTTGGGGGTTAATCATGTTCTGCAAAGGTTTCATAAGATAAGAAGGAGATAGCAGAGAAGATACAGGCTAACTGAGACCAAGAGAGGTTTGGAAATAGAAGCAGAATTGGACAATCCAGGAGCTGATGTTTGATGTTTGTGGTGAAATTGTGGTAGGGGTGTAATGTGTCCGGATTGTCATTGGGGTCATAGAAAATAAAGGTGACCATTTAATTAGAGCAACAACGTAGGAAAAAAATTCTAAGACGTGATTGGTTACTACAGAAGGATTTCGGTGTCTTGGCAAACAAACGCGAACGCTTTCAGTCATGTTTGTCATCTATTAATTTAATTTTATTTATTTATTTTTTTTATTTCTAATTTAGTGAAACCCACTTTTCCCAGTTTCAGCGACCAGCTCATTTCACCGAAAGACCCGCCCACTGCAGTCGCTGAAGAGGTTGTCTAAATTTGCCAAGCTCAAGAGACGCCGCACCTGGTAATGTCTTTATTAACAGCCAAATTGGCGAGAATGGGCGAATTTATCCCGGAAGAGCACAGCGGGCTCTTCAGCAGATGGCAAAGAGAGTCACAGTGTGAGAGATACTGGACTGGCAGCCTTGCACTCTGATTAAAAACAAAAAGTAAGGTGTGAATGTGTCAGCACAGTTTTTTTTCTCCCGGTCAACACAGATGCACCAGTTTCTGTAGGTTGATTCGTCCGTGCGGTTCACTGCTCACAGAGAGCAACTCGCTTCAAAACCCTAAAGAATACTTTTATCCAGCATAACGATAGACGGCTAAAGGGTCCTAATAAACATCCGAAATATGCTTCATGCAGAAAAGGCTCAGAATTTCCTCTGCAAAGGACCACATCTTCTCCACAAAGCAGTTGAAAAGTATCAGCGCTCAGTAATCTGGCTGACTAACGCGATACATTAAACTTCGTGATTCAGGGACTCGATATCACCGGGTCGAAGAAATTAGGGGGAAAAAGTTTGTTGCATTTTTCACAACACATGACGATCTGACGGAATATTAGTCATAGGGATTCGCTTCAAATTAACTAAAAAAACCTCATTGGTCCTCTTTGCTGCAATCACTGCTAAATGGTATCAGTTTGCGTCTTTAAATAATGTCTAGTGGATTAATAAAACTGTTTACTGTGGATTGTACAGTAACTTCTGTTCAGGTTATGTCTGGAAATACCTTGGCATGAATTCCATATTCCACAGAACAGTAGGATGTTTACTTGTACAAAGTGAGGGTATTAAAGCAGTTAAACCAATGTTCAAACTCAAATACCTGGACCTCTAATGCCAAACAAGAATCTTGAAATATTAGGTACAGGGGCAAAGCTGAAGTGTGATCCCTTCACAGAATAATCAAATTCCATGATACACAGAAAAAAACAACGCAGGGGTGGACTGGTAATAAAAAGCCATGTTTTTTGGGGGGGGGTCTCAACTGATATATTTTGCTGCTGATCAGTGGGGGGGAGCTTGTTACATTTTCCTGTGAGGGGGGGTCAATCAAATATCAAATTAATTCCCAGAAATAAGACCTCTGTCAAGGTCAATAGGCACTTAAGTCACCTGTTTTTTTTCTTTTCTTTTTTTTTGTAATTTCTCTCATTTTCCTATGTTGGGATTACAAGAGTCAGCTATTTATCAGCAAAGGCTTATTGCAGATTCTGCTGTGTTGTGATGCAGCGAGTGAGGATGAAGAAAAGGAATTTCTAGCACCTCGGAGCTTTCCAAAGGCGTTCCGGCCACACAGACACAGAATGGCTATGCTCGTTTCGGCATGATGCTCACAAATTGCTTTCTACTGTAAAAACTTTCTAGAACTTACTATAAACCCCTTTGACAAAGTTCCATACACACAGCAGGACTCTAACGATTATTTTCCATGCTTCATGTCCAAACCCATCTTCTATTCACTATATCTTGAAACATCAGGTCAACTAAAAATCATGCTTTTTTTCGTCGCTTAATAAAAGGAATATTAACGTATTATAGTGGACGTGATGTTGAACTTTGCAAAGTGTTATAAACACTCATGGTGCAACATAAGCTTGAGGTTTGGAGATGGCGGTATGTCCAGGACAAAGGTAACAGGCAGTAGGACTGAAAAAATTATATGATTTAATTATGAATTTATTATATGTTCCGGTGCCAAAAATCTTAACATCTCCCATTATAAGCAGAAAAGGATAACAAAGCAGTAATCAAAAATAAAGCATTTAAAAAGTAAGCTATTTTACTTCCCCAGTTCGTTAAACGGAATATTAATTAGCCTCATTCCTATTTTCCCGTAAGATCAAATCCGCCACTATAGGCTTCGCAAAACATCGTCCACTTTTTTTTTAAAATGTATTGATGATGATCAAAATTATTTTGTGCATATTCTATGTCACCTATCCTAAGTTTTTACCAACTTTAATAAAAATATTCATTGCACTCCTGTTTTTTTAAAAACTACAAAATATAAAGTTAAATTATCCCTTATTCTTCTTTGCCTTTAACCTCTATCAAAGAGAGAATCAATTTGCATATAACATGGGGCGAAGACCATTGTTTACTAATTAAGGAAGCAAATTAGTCCCATGGTCTTGAATTTACATATTAATGAGGCACAGCATAATTGATGTTACAGTATATAGCTGTGGGCTTGTTGTGTTCACTTGTAAATCAGCAACTTTTCCCAAAAAGGTCAATTAATCAAAAGCAAGCCCATCCAGCATATGAATGTCCCTGCTATGTTTGACATACCCCCCCCTTCAAAATCAATAAAATGTGTGAAAAGAAAGAATCCATTTTTTTCTCTCTGAGATATTTCCTTAAAATCTGCATTGCCCTCCCTCTGGCGAAATGTTTAATACACAAATCTGTCGATGCACTGATAGTTCATTCAAGATGTAGGTTCAGGGTTATTTTTAATACATTTTCATAATCTAGAAGTAATGTAGTGTATGTTTGGGGAAAAGATTGACCAACTGATTTTGGGAGCCAGAATACTGGCAGATTCATAGCAGAAACGGATTTATACAATTTCTATGATATTTTTTTCTGTCTTATGACCAATTTGCTTTTCATTGTAAGCACAACATGAAAATATGAATACTCTATCATATCCACCAAAACAAACACAAATGGAAAATAACAGTGACACAGCAAACAGTTAATAGGTCATTTTGAAAATATTGTAATATAAAGAAAAAGGGATGAAATATAAATAATAATGTTCTCAGTCTTTCTGCATGACGTGTTCTTTATAGGTTTTACACTTCTGACGGCGTCCGTCTGGGTAGTCTTTGCTCTGCCCAGGAGTAATTCTCCTGCTTCGGGTGGAAACTCTGGTGACGTGTGCCTGTGTGACCCCTGGAAATTTCTGGATGCTCGATGAACCCTGAAAAAAACTGTCCTGCACGCCTGACTCTCCTGTATCCTCCCTGTCGTGGCCCCGATGAGCCACGCCTGTTGCTTGTTACCCCTTGTTAGTCTTTGTATATAAGTACCAGTTTGTCTCGTTGGCCCTGGTCTGATCACTGATGTCAGAGAAGGCCGCTCAGCCTGTACCCTTGGCTCCCGGCCGAGATGGGGTCACTCTGCTTGAGTCCCTGGTGTCCAGTCGAAGGGGGAGCCCTGTACCTTCCTCGCCTCTAGATGTCCTGACTGCGCTCCGCTTGACACCAGATGTCCCGGCTGCGCAATGCTCGCCTCCAGGTATCCCAGCTGCGCCCTGATCGCCTCCAGGTATCCCGGCTGCTCAATGCTCACCTCCAGGTATCCTGGCTGCACCCTGCTCGCCTCTAGATGTCCCGGCTGCGGCCCGCTCGCCCCCAGGTGTCTGGCCACCTTCCTCGTCTCCTGCTGCTATCTTGGTGGCCTCCTCATAGCCTCCTGGCTCACTGCCGGCCATCTCCTCATTCTCTGCCAGCTGCTGCGTACCCGACACCTGACTCCCCGACCGCAGCCAGACCAGATTGTAGTAATCCCTTTCGGTGGACTAAGAGTGGGACCTTCTGGGACCTCCACCTCAGTCCAGAGATTATGCCAGCTCGGCAATAGGTCCCAGTGTCAACTTAGGCTTGAGAGAGTGGCTGACTGAGACTCCATCTTCCAGAGAGGGAGACAAGGCCATACCATCCATGCTGGCCTCTTAGCCTTCCATTTGCCCGACACTGCCCACCTGGGTGACTTTCTTGCTGAGGCCCAACAGGAAGAATCCTCAGTGCTCTCCTGCTCCCGTCCTGCAGTCCCCTCTGCACCCTCCTGCTCCCCTCCTGCTCCCGTCCTGCAGTCCCCTCAGGGGGGGTACTGACCCTCCTGCCTCCTCCCTGATGAGTCACACCTGTTCCTTGTTACCCCTCATTAGGCTTTGTATTTAAATACCCGTGTATTTCGTCACCCCCAGTCCGGTCACTGCGCCTCTTACCTGCCCGCATCCTTCTTGCTTTGGATCCCCCACAGTCCTGTTTGTGTTACAGTACCTGTTTAGTTTAGGTCCAATAAAACTCCTTTTGTTCCCCTCACTCCTGCCCATGAGTGCTTTGCCTCACACATCACGACACCTAGATGGTTCACCAGATACTTTTTAATTGGCTCAGCCCTGAGTGAATTGTGGATAACCATTCAGAGGTGACTGCCATTTGGGTCTGAGAGGCACACACGAGAAATACTGATGGAGATCCCCCCCCCCCCAACACACACACACACACATTTTATAACAAGTCAAGTAATCTGAGAATGGCTTTTAAGTATTCCATCAATTATCACAAATTATTAAGAAGTAATTAATCGTTATATCTTGCGCTATCTGGACTAGCGTTCCTACCCTGTCAGGGATAGATTCTGCATGGCTGGATAACATTTTATGTCATGCAAATAGGTAATATTTATATAATTAAATAAAATACATCATTTATTTATAATTCATTTTGTTATTCTGTACCATCCTCGGCTTAAGAATTGCCAATGAATAGAGAGTGAAACTCGCAATTAGAAGAGTCAGGGTTAGTTTCGACCACAAACCCTTTAAAGCTTCACAGCTTGGTGATTTATGTGAACAATTACAGGCGACTTCCCTGAACAATAATTTGCTCTTGTCTGTTTCCATAATGATTTGTGTTTGTTTGCTTGTCAAAGGCAGGCCTGTCTATTCAGCCAGGATGACTGCGTCAGTTAATGAAGGGGACTTTTTTTTTAACCGGGCGTCATCCCTGAAGCCTGAACTTATATATTTTTAATGATAGGCTTGTCATGCCAATGATGGGAAAAATCCGTCAGGATTTGCAGGTAAGAAAAGAGCGTCTAATGTTAATTAAAGCATTAGCTCGTTTTGCATTATCTCGCTAATTAATTTGCAATAAAATAAATAAAAAATACCGAGCCCACATTTTTCCTTAATCATGATAAAATGCCGACATTTTGTGCCTGTCTCTAAAACCACGTCAAAGATAATGAGTAATTTCACAAAACTTTAAAACTAATGTAATTCGAACTTCCAGCTGAATATAACATCTGTGGGGCCTCAACCATAAATCGGCTTTATGTTTTACTTAATGTTTCTATTTGTTATTACACTTCAGGTAATGGCTGGGTTTATGGCTTTTTACGGACCCTGCCTCTTTATTTTTTGTGCGGACAGCACTGCATGCCACAATAAATCCTTACAGAAGTTATGCTCGGTCTCCCTTTCCTCATTAACGTGGCTTCCACACCAGTTTTATATTTATGAACGTGCCGTCCCGGCACACTCGCAGGGAACAATTCAATGAACTGGCGCGGCGCCCATTAGTCAGAGCGCTGGCTGCACCGTGCAAACACGCGCCGGGCTCGAGCTGGGAGCTCGTGCCGCGATGTGGGGCAGATCGCGATGGGACAGCGAGAAAAGGGTATGATGGCAGTGCAAAAAGCAGAGACGCATTTAAAGGGAAGAGGGGAGTATCTCGGATGGAGAAAGATTTGCTAATGCAGCCGTGTTCCAACTGCTCTACACGTCCTCTTCCCCTTCGTTCCTCCGTTGCTGCATGCCGGCTTTGCAGCCTTTGATTCCCCCCCCACCGAGACAGCGTGTCACGTTGGCACGTTGCAGCCCAGCGCCTTGTAATGCGACAGTGCTCCGCACCGGTGTGACCGGGGCAGCTGTGGCTCATTAGGAGGCGGAGGACGGCGGCCGGAGTCTCCGCGGCGGCCGGATCGCTCCTCAGCAATCTCGGCACGGGCTGCTTTCCTCCCTGTAATCCCAGGTTTACTTCATCCCGCGCATTTCCGTGCCACGGTAACGGCGGCAAGTGCAGCGCCACCCGCTCACCGGTGCACCGCGTCCCCTCACCCGGAGCCGATGGCTCCTGTCCTCCAATCAGAATTTTTAATCATTGCGCTAGAAGGAGCCCATTAACATGTATTCGCGTTAATTAGAGGTTGACTGGGAAAATAAAAGATGCTGCTTGATGTTCTTTTAAGAGGGAAAAAATACTTCTGCGGAGCGCCAGAAAGACGCTTTTGATTAATTTGTGCTAACTCGCCTGGAGACATTTTCACCAGCCAATTATTTCTGACAGTTATATTGCAGTAAAAGTGGGCGCATAGTATGCATGTATATATAGGCCTACAGATTTTTTTTTTTTTGGTGAAATATTCAGAGAATAATCAGATTTAAAATGGTCTGAAGATTAGTCGTAATATTTCCAGTATAAGATTTGGAACTACAAAAAAACATTTGGACTTAAAATGGCCTATCCAATAATGGAATCTCATTTTGGTAGTGTATAACAGACCACCATCCCATCCATGCCATAGCCTGGGGCCCTGTGGTGCCAGG
>JAODJU010000048.1:3978331-3989598 GCA_026776725.1 Gnathonemus echidnorhynchus
GGTACATGAGGTAGGGACCCTCCCACACTTAAAGGTACATGAAGGAGGGACCCTCCCTCCCACACTTAAGGGTACATGAGGGAGGGACCCTCCCACACTTAAGGGTACATGAGGGAGGGACCCTCCCAACACTCAGGCGGCTACAAATAATTGACATGGCATGTCTGCATCGTAAGACCATTTGTTATCCACTGCTGTCTAGACCTGTGCAGTATTTATATTAAGGCATTGCAATGGGCTCATGGGAGTGTCTTGGTCCCGCCTCCTCTAGTTGCTTGGACCCGCCTCCTCTACAATCTGATTGGTTATCTCTCTGAACCAGTCATTTTTCATTCTGCCCTTAGAATATTTTTGTGTAGGTAAAACTCCCATGAGCTTTCAACGGAATGATATCGATCATGAATCAAATCATGACACACTTAAAATGCAGGATGTGACGTACAATGAACCAAAGAGGATATTTTAAGGAAGACTTGGTTTAAATTCTTATTTTTGTCTGGGTACCCTATCTAATTCCTGCCGTTTACTTTGGCTTTTGGAAAGGGAAGATTTCCATGATTATAGAAAAGAAGTTACACACCTCGCAAACAGACAGCATAAAAATGCTATTACAATCCACATGAAAGTAGAGCCGATAAATTAAAATAAATTAAAATGGAAGCAGCAACCGGATCATTTGTTTAAATTATATATATACTAATTATATATGTGAATAGCCTTCATGTTACGTGATGTTAAGTGAACTATGATTACAACAAATTTTTAGTAAAGGAAGCCTTTTTCCCTCTTGCTGACAGTTTGAAAAAGTGATTTTATATTGTTTAATGCTTGCAAATGAAAAGATTTGAGACTAAGTGTAGCATAATGTTAGCAAGGGCTAAGAGGTTATGAGTAATAGTCAATGATGAACCACACTGGCGTTAGTGGCTGCAAGGGATTTAACAAGGGAAACTTCAAATATTACCGCAACTGTTCCATTGACTTGAATGAATTTGAAAATATCCAAGAAATAACTAGTGCAATTATTAAATCGGTTAGATGTTTGAGTACTCTGTGACTGTGACTCTTTATACTCAACTGGTTGGTTGAAACAAAATCCTGGTCTGGATTTGAACTCTCTGCACCTGAAATCTCCACCTCTGGATGGTTTAATTGTTATCAAACAGTAGCAGCAGTAGTAAAGATGATTATGTGTGTACTCTAGGTGTGAAACAGATATTCCTGCAGCTGCCCTTTATATCTAGCTATATACTATATATTTGTATATTCGTTTCTTTCATACTTCTAACCTATTGCTAGAATTCGAAAGTCTGCCAGTTTTATTGCATACTGTGCCCATGTTTGGTTACATTTGGTCTGCAGTCCAGGAAGCCATTTATAAACCACTACAGCCATGTAACATTATCCATGTGGATACTATCGATATTTTATATGTTCATTATCCTCATTTACACAGTCTATTATTACTTTTTGTATTCTAGCAAAAGTTGTGTATAAATTATATCATATCAGGACGAAAGATTATCAAGATTATGGAGCTTATTCAACCATATTAGACCGGTTTTGAAATGAGATGACGCCATTATATCTTGGTTATACACAAGGTTTGTCACCAACCTACACATATAAAGTTAAATAGGAATAGAAATCCCCATAAAACTAGAACACAAGCCATAACTGAGCAAAGGATAACAAACCATGCTAATAAAATGAATGTGTGTGAGTTTTTTCATGAGTAACGTCAAAGAGACGTGCTGTTGAGTGTTTTGGTGTTCAACCCGTCTACTTCTGAAGGATTTCTATACATGGAGAGATGTGCGCTAAATAGCTACCGAATGGCTTTTATCGCAAAGAAATTAAAATGGCAGGTCGATATTTCTGTCTCTGGCTGGATGGTTTGAACAGTTTCCTGTGCAAAGTATTCTGGGTAGTTCCATGACAGACGCTTTTCTCTCACATGGCTTTTAAATACATGCATCTAAATCAAATAAATTTAAAGTCACCCCCCCCCCAAATGCCCTCAAGTAATAAACAGAAATGTACCATTCCTCATGTAAACACAAAGTATACTCCATGAATGCTCTCGTAAAATAAGATAACATGTTAACAATCATATACAAGAGATATTTACAGTTCACTGTGAAAGTCAAAGGTGGAAACGCGTCTCCTTGCTTCAGATACTTCCAAGTGATGTTCGGCCTCTGGGGCTGCCTTAAGCGTCGCCTTTATAGCCATTATCAGGCAAAGGAACGGCGACAATGACAAGTGTCAATATATTACAAATGAAAATCGCTGCGGTGGTAGGGAAATAAAAATGAAAAATCGCATTAAATTTTGTCATTGTACAAGTAGACCAAAAGGATTGTGTGTTATTATCATTCAAAAATTTCAGAGTTGATGCAAGCAACTACAAAACAAATCGAAACAACTCAATAAATAACAGTTATCTTAAAAAAATAAAAAAAAAAAATGAAAAACATAATGTTTTTTTAACAAATGAAAACCTAAGGTAGTTTTCTGAATTAAAATAGATAGTACTCTATTTTAGTAGTACTTTTTCAGTATGTACACTATGTAACACTGTGGATTTGGCAGTAGGATTTTCAATGGCAGAAACTAGTATAAATGAAGTATGGCGTTATATCTTAATAAATAGAATCTCGTAACATTCTATAAATAAAAAATGGGTAGTTAAAAAATCTTTATTTACAAATCCTCAACTATAATTTATGGAATTCTGTAGGATGAATGGAACATTCTTGGCTAATCATAAAACCATTTCATCCAGGTTAAAACAATTAACCTATAAAAATTTTATCAAAACATACCACTTTTCTTATAATCATGTATTTAGTGAGATGGCCTAATTTGCACTAATATGTGGTGCTTACATAATTCTCTAAAAAATATCTGAAATATTGAGATAGTGGCAGCAAAAACAATATTTGGGAAAAAAATTAATAAACAATAAAGCTTTTTTTTAAAAAATAAGCTATTTATGAAGCAAAACTGAAATTCTTGACCAGGCACGGTATGAAAATGTGTTTTTTCATTTCTTCATTCTACGGTTTTTAACGTGTTAGCCAGCAATTCAGGTGTTCTGAAATAAAATGGACCCAGTTCTGACTGTAGCTCGGGTGTGACAGGAATTCAAAGTCTTGCTCGCATTGGAAAATCTATCAGCATTGAGGCATTGCCACCCCTTCACTCGCCATCAGCATTAGTTGACGTAGTAGAGCCAATAGACGATGTTGAAGAAGGAAAATACGGTGGGGAAGATCATCCTCGACCACCTGTCGATAGAGTTTACGTCCGTCAAGTCGGGGATGGTGATCTTCAGCTGCGATGCACGCCTCCGTAGACGGCTCTTCTTTTGCGCCACGTGGCGCTCCAGCGCATTGCGTCCGAAGTTGGGCCTGGCCAAGCCGGCTTTGCGGTACTGGAGCGCCGAGCTGTCATATGCTAGCATCGTGCTCCGCGGGTCACTGAGACCCAGGGTTAGCTCTGACGTGCCCATGTCATTCTTGATTTCCAAGGGGCTCAAAAGGATGTTTTCATGGGGGTCCATCTACAATTAGAAGTAGGCTTGTCAGTGTGGTCAATAAATCTTTCGTCTAGCTACATGCTTTGCCTGTAGTTTTCTTGGTTGTAATAATACACAAGCTTATAAAGTCAACTTGACTACAAGAGCCACAATCTTTATCTCAAGGTACTTAGTCATGTAATGGTAATATATAGCTAATTCGTTTAACTCTCAGTGGTGTGTAACAAAAATTTAACACTGAAATATGCGATAGGTCATCATTAAACTTTGAAACATTTGCGTTTCATTGACGGTGCATCTTACATCAAAACAAACCTTGACTGCTACACCATGCTTAGTCACGGCCTCGCAACTCCATCCACTTGTTCAGACACAACAAAGAAGTATATACACAATAATAATAAATAAGCAAACGAACTAATGAGAGAGCAGACCCAACCAAAGTGGGCCCAAGAACAGAACCAGGTGTTCTGATGAAAGAAGGGATGAGGGGGGGAAAGGAGAGATGAAGAGAAAAGTGGATGTTACAGGAACTTCCAGTAATGGGTTTAAATGTGAAATGTTCTCCTCATTGTTATTGAATGTCTTTTAATCAATCATGTAATTCTTCCCTAAATCAATGCTAATAAATGTGTGAGTCGTGTAGCTATGAATCCTGACAAAGCCTCTCGCAAGCAGTGACTCGCCTGGATACTAAAGCTCTCATATCTGGCACCCGCAGTGTAATCTTGAGCTAATCCTATTTTCTTTCCACTTCACTCTTTGCTGTGCAACTCAAGTGCTTATTTTCCTAAGTTAATTGTGTTTTGTGGGGAATTCATACATTTTATTAAAAAAAGGTATTATTACATGTCAGCATCAATGGCTAAAGTAATTACAGAAAGTACCTACAGACCTGTCATGCATTGTTCTTCGATGCGCAAATTTGACGTTAAAAATTCGGGAGAAGGGGAAGACAGTGGCAGTGGAGATGGTCATGATTACTACTTAAAAAAAGTGAAAACAAGTGTGAAGTTTATTCCGGTTGAGTATTAATGGAGGTTAGGTGCAATGCATGTTATCCATGTTGGACTGTTAATCCAGTACCTTATTCTTTTGTTCCCCTAGTCCTATTGTGGCATCGTCCACAAAGATCGGTTCCCACATCGAGTCATGAGCATCAATGTCCCTCTGTTTCATTCTGGCATAGAGAGCATCATCTCTCTGAACTACATTTCCCACCAACCACTGCAAGCATACAAAATCATTATGTGGGTCAGTTGCAAAAAAACGTATATAGGAGAAAGAAGGGTGAAGTTACAATATTCTCACAGCAAACTACATCGTGTTTGAGAGGATGCAGGCATTTTGGGATTTGATCCGCAAAAACGAGGTCCCAGACATCCCTCAACTCACTCTTCCGTGCAGGCCCCTCACCTCAGAGACGGCTGCATCGTCTGCTTTTCTAGACAAAACATATGCTGCGAACAATCTGTTTGTGATGCGACTAATTGTGCAAAGGTCTTTCTCCACTGCATCAAGTGCACAATGCTTAAAATGACTGGCTACTGGCCTGCTGTGTCTTTGACACCTGGTTTTTACAACAATATGCACAGAAGGAAGCAATTACTGCTGTTGCTTTATTAGATTGTGATGTCACTTGTATATGGACTGTCATCAAAATGTAAGTAAAATGACTTTATAATACAATATAATAATATGTGGAACTGTTGCCGATCAGATTATAAATCCAAAGGAAAACTAACACAAACATCAAATGAGGTACCTGTACAATGTCACACCGTCCTAAAATTTAAAATCATTTTAATGCAAAACAAACAAAAAAAATCTTGTACTAAACTATATTTGGTCTGGATGACTAAGTTACCTAGTTTCCCCTTTAAGATGCTAAGCTTTTTTTATGTCAATGCATGCTATTAATTTGCACTATAAAGTTATTCACAGACTGTATAAGAAGAGAATAAACTCCAGTATGTGAAGCGTAACGGAAACACTCACTCATCATTGTTTATTTCTTGTTTGTATCGGTTCAATGTTTTTTGTACGAATGTAAGGGCACGTAACCGCTACAGGAATTAAATTCATTTTAGATGTCGCGTCTATCTTTGGGTCAGGCAGAAATGTAACGAGCTGTTCCAGTGTGCACCGAGGCAGTGTAGAAAATCAGAAAGTCAGACAGTGAAATCACAGTGAAGACATGGGAACAGACCAGACAGGCACGGTACGCTGCCATTCACAGTGCGGCAAGAAAACCAATCAAGATATCAGGCACTGAAACTGTGGCCATCTTGGAGGACACTTGTGAATTTTAATTTAAACTTCTTACTTTCGAAAACTGTCTCGGTGACTCGAGCGCCAGGAGAACAAACATTGAGATCTGCAGGCTGTCAGCAATTTCCATTTTTGATTAACCGTTTAATATTTCCCATGATCTTTTAACTACTTTTATTAAAAATCCAATTAGCCTATTTATAACATTGATGATCATTGCAGCTACAGAGTTTCAATATTAAAATCAGTGTTTCCCCCAGCTCTGATAATCGCAATAATCACATAATATGCTGATACTAATAAATTTAATACTACAATAATATAACCACACGATAAATAAAGACACACTTATTCGACGCAGGCAAATTTAGCTTGTACCTTGTTGGCTTCCATCCTCATCTTCTCATTGTTAGCGGTGGCTGCTTTTTCTGCAGCTTTTTTTTGCCTCTGTGGCCCTCGACCGAAGAAGATGTAGTTTACTAAGGCGTACTCCAGCAGGGCGAGGAAGACGAAGACGAAGCAGCCCATCAGGTACATGTCGATGGCTTTGACGTAGGGGATTTTGGGAAGCGTTTCCCGCAAGTGTGTGTTGATGGTGGTCATGGTCAGCACAGTGGTGATCCCTGCAAGGTGGCATCATGAGACCAGTCTCAGAAATCATTATCCTCTGACCCTCTTTCAGCCACCAGATATAAATGAGATATAAGGAAAGGCTACAAAACCATATGCACTACCAGTCAAAAGCTTTTGCACACACTGAGATTTTCTACGTCGGCATGTTACTTAACATTTACTAAAAATATACTTGGTGTACAGTATTTACAGTATGTTTACCATCTGAGTACCTTAATTAGCAACAAAATATCTTTGATTCATCAAGTAACCTCCTCTAGCAGTTATAACAGCAGAGAAAATTCGAGCCGTTCTTTCTACAAGGGACATTAAATACTGCTTTATTTTATGGGATGAAACAGTTAACTAGTGTATTTAAAGTTAAAGGACGGCCTAGAATCTGCCATCACCACAAGGCCAGTTAATAGGGTGTCAGACATGCACTGTTACAAACTCTTTCCATGTTATAAAGGAAACTTATATAAGAATTGACATATTTTCATTTATAGTTGTTCACTCAAATTTCCAATGCTAAACAAGAATTAAAAAATCTGCAGTTTATGAAATAAATGGAAAAGTGGTAAAAACCTGTGGTGTGCAAACACTTCTGACTGGTAGGATAGGTGGTACCAAGCTGAAATATCAAGAAGAGAATAGTTATTGGTAAAGAACAGGGGTGGGGAACCTGATCCGTGGGGGGGCCGGTGCGGGTTTTTGGGACGACCTCTCAATCTGCCAATAATAAAACAGTGATTCTTAACCACTTGGATCCATGGATGAGGTTCCCCCGCTGTAGCTGCCATACATTCTATCTGCATCGTGGAATCAACATTTAACTGCTCTTTCATCAATTTGCCAGAGAAGCAAGTTGCTGGCACAATGTATAATGTAAGTAAGACGATTTTGGAACTGATCCCTCTCGCAAGGGTTCCTGAGCTGCTCCTGTGCTGAATCCACATAATTTAGTCTTGGAATACGTGTTGTTCCCTTTTCTGATATGTAGGGGGAAAAATGCTGTTTTTCTGATCTAATGTACATTTGGAATTCATGGAATTATTCAGTTTGCTAGGGGGTGTCTGTGTTATACATTAGAGAATTTACTAGCACACAAAGAATAATGTTTCCCAGCATTGGAATCCGGGGCTTATCGTCACATGACAGAAAATTGATTGTGACTTTTAAAGATTGCGTTTCCATTTAAGGACACCGATTTGTCCCCAACATTGTTTGTCCTCTGCCTTTGTGCCAAATGACAGGAAGCAGGCATTAACGAAGGGGGGGCTGTTAGGATGATCAGAGGGCTGACGTACCTCTGTCTATGAAGCAGATCAGTTTTACTGCACCGTTTGCGATCGTCAGCTTGGTGTTTATATATAAGCTACCGTTGGTTCTCTGTCACCCATTTAAACATGCAAAGCTCTCGCATTTGAAGCATGACTGTGGCGTCTGTCAGCGATCCAGGAGGATAAGAAGCCCCTAATCTGGCTGAGAGGGGCCGGATGTGCTCTTTGACACTTCCCAAATTGCTTCCCTGCAAATGATTCTCAGCCTCCAGCTGAGGTTGTGGCACGCGTGCGGACTTCCGGAGCGTGGCGGATCGCCGGAGCGAAACGTGGGCCGAGCGGGACCCTTAACAGGACAAACACGGCCCCAATAAGCGTCACAGCGACCCGGCAGCGGGTTACGTAACGGACCTCGCCGGAGTGTCCTTCATACTCTCATTTCATCTTGACGCCAGCAAAGCACCCGGCTGGACAAGTAGCTAAATCTGTATCCGCACTGAATAAGCGTAGTTCGCTAAATATGAACGTAGCATACGAAATGTGAAGTTAAAGATTTGCTAAAGGTATAGTGCCCCCACTGGACAATACAGAAAACAACTGATCAATAAAAAATGTAAAAAGCCAACAGGAATTACAAATTAAATATTGCACTATGCCATGTTGTGAAGCAGTGCAATCAAAAACATTTTGGATTACGCTGTACCACATTAGACAACGATACATACTCACCTTTCCATAATATATTTAAATTTAAATAATGAAGCAGGCGGCCTGCTTCATTGCATGATCAGTTAATCATCCAGAGCAGTAGCGAAAATAAGTACTGTTTCTAAATAATAATTAATTAAATAATCAGAAAGTACATAAACAAATCACTTTAGCACAGGTGTTGACTTCCTGCTTACTTGCTTGCATCTAGTCGTCATTCCCGTTATGTTTACATGACAAATTTTGATTGCCTGGATCTTGGTAAGAGCAGGATTTAGGATCTATTTTAAAAATACATGCACTACTACACCAAATATTAAGCCTTTGTTTCAAACTTTTGTTTAATCTTGTTACCTGTACAAACACAAATTTGGCCCAAATAAGTCAAATGTTTGGCCTGTGTGTGTGATCAATGCCCCCCCCCTGCACCTCCCCACCCTCCCAAAGGCAGTGCCCTTTGGATTTTTGCTGGTGGTGTTACGTATTCCTCGGGGAAAAGCAATCAGGGAGCCCAGTACGGCAGCCGTGTATTGCCTAAATGTTTGGAAGATAGACGGATATGTAAATGTAATCTGTGGCATGGATGCGTCTGCACGTCTCGGGCGAAAAACCAGCGCGGGGCCGTTCGGCATTCCTACCCAAAGCCACTCTGGCGGCCGAGGCGTCGTAGTTGATCCAGAAGGAGACCCAGGAGAGGATGGTGATCAGGATGGAGGGCATGTAGGTTTGCAGGATGAAGTAGCCGATGTTCCTCTTCAGCTTGAAGCTGAGGGAGAGTCGCGGGTACGATCCTGCAAAGGGGAGCACACCCATATTTGTGCCTAATTAAAAGTAAACACAGAATGAAGTCCTCAAGGCTTTCGCTGGCCTCTATCTCAAGGCTGCCACCAAGGGTTTGAACTCGCATGAAATTTTCATGATGCCGCAGCGCCCAGGAAATTCCATTTACACATGCTATGATAGAAGAACTCCTTTCTACAGCATATGATCCATACCTATAGCCTATTTATACATTGTAGCCAGAGCACTGAACCCTACGCAGGATGTAGAAACAGTATTTCAGGCGCATTGTAATTATTCCAGTCTAAAAAGAGAGAAATTCTTAGGGATTACGCCTTAAATAACAGCGGTAATGAAGCCAAAATTATTTATAGCGATGTAAACAAAAGCCCAGGATGTGAATCGGGAGGGGATGCTTTGGCGCCAGGCCAAGGGAGACGCCAACTGGTGTTCGGTGTCAGAACGTGCCGACGGGAAGGTGGTGACGATGTGACGAAGGCCAAGAAGTCCGCGCATCTTGCACGTGGCGCCGGGCCAGTCCTAAAGTAGTCGCTATTTGGACAGCCTCTGAGATTCTGTGTGTGTGTGCTTACATGCTGTAAACGGAACACAGGTAAAGGCGCAGGGAAAAAAAAAAAAAAAGAAGGGACTGTCTTCTATTTTTACAGAACAATTGCACACAGACTGCGGGGTGTGGTGGTTCAGGACACTGGGCGCTTAACCTAATGATGAAGGTGTCTCACAGTCACCTTGACAGAGCTACCCAACCTGAATTGTTCCAGTAAAATATTCCACTGTATAAATGGATAAAACTTGTATACTTTGCTATGGATGAAAGCATTGGGTACATAATTAGGTGTAGGTAAAGATTAAATGTTGGGGTCAGTGAAACAGGGGTAGATTATGGTACCAAAGGCTCATGGGAGTTTTAACACAAAAATGTTCTGAGAGCAAAATGGATTATGATTGGTTCCGAGAGATAACCAATCAGATTGTAAAGGAGGTAGGTCCAACCAATCAGATGTCTTGGCTCCGCCTCCTATACAATCTGATTGGTTAGCTCTCTGAAACAATCATTATTCATTCTGTCCTCAACTCCCACGAGCTTCCAAAGCAGGGCCGACTCTAGCTATAGGAAGAACAGGCAGCTGACGGGGGCCCCCGATTTACCTGTGTTGTGGAGGAAGTGAAATGATCATTGGTTTTCTTGGCAAAGGGGCCTCTCATGTAAAGCTCTGTCTAGGGTCCCTGAGGAGGAAGAGCGGGCCCTTTGCCGAAGGGGCACATGGCAGGACGAAGCCAACGGTTTCTGTCGACCTGGATTTATCGCACACGCCTGAGCCTTTTCCCTCCAACGTCGGATGAGTCACCGAGGTGAAACTGTGAAGAGTATTGTGCTGTGACATCTTGTTTCCCCCGTGCCCTGCCCTCGGGGCGGTATGTGGCTCAGTGAGTGAGGCTTCTGTGTCCATGGTGGCCTCAAGCCCCAGCCTCGACAGAGCAGTCGCATCTCTGTTGGGCCCTTGAACAAGACCCCTAACCCCCACCGAAATACTTCAGCGGTGCTGAGTAAATGGCCTGACCCTGTGCTGGGGCCCTAAGCTTCGCTCTTAGCTGTGTATATGTATGTCTCAAAGAAGAGCATGATGGGATACGCAAAGTCTTCCAATGAACCTGAACCAATACTCATGCAAATGACAGGTAAAGATTCCTTTGCTTCTCCCTCGCTTGCTTTCACCTTGACACCTTAACTGCTCTCAGTCCTCGCGCGCTTCATAAATAATCCCCTTCAGTTCCAAACGTGCGCCAGGTCAGAATCCCTGCGGAATTGTTCCTTCTCCAGAGCAGATCCAGAACGCGCTCTCCTAGCGACTGTTGTTCTGATTGCTTGCATCAGAAGCGTATGGATATGAAAATGTAGTTCATAAATAAATGAGGGCGCTCTGAGACAGCTCTCGGTTTGAAGATCGGAAAGTCAAAATGACACCATGAAGTCTCTCAGCTACTGTGAAGATGACACTATGATATACCGCCCATCCTAAACCCCCCCCCCCCCCCCCCCCCCCCCC
>JAODJU010000048.1:3998131-4026267 GCA_026776725.1 Gnathonemus echidnorhynchus
GGGCGGGGGGGGGGTTGGGGGGGCGGGACAGGCCCCATAACCAAGATTTACCGTAAGGCCGCCCTGTCAGGCCGCTCGGTAATCGAAGGGACCCAGCAAGTCGCGATTGCAGCAGGTGGGAAAGAACAGCACCAACAACAGGCGCGGAATGGTTTTTCATTTTCATTAGCGCTGACGCTAAACAGGGGCCTCGCTAGATTAAGCAGGAGCATTGCCCTGCAGGTTACTGAAGATGACCAGGAGTTCCCATTACCCGTCGTCCCAGCCAGCGCGTCCTCGCGAGCCCCAAGCTTCTCCATGACTTTAATTGCTCGCTTCCCTCAGCCGTGTTTACTCAGTGGCTCGAGTGGCCTGTGACAAACATTAATCAGTGCGCTCTCTCCACCTGACAGCGACCTATCAGGGAAATGGGATTTGACCATGTGCCTTTTCCTATAACTCTTCTCCCTTCCCAGCATGCCCTTCTGCTCAGTCTGGATGAAGGTCATTGTCATTAAGGTTATGCAAACATGGTATTCTTAGGTTCTTAATATGTTATGTTCTTAACGTTCTACATCCCCTTTAATTGGCCGGACTGCCTTAATACCAGGGAGTTCGTAAACTAATGAACCTGACATTTACCCATAATTCTCCTGATAAACAAGAAGGCCCGAAATAGACAAGTGTCCTCAATTGCTAGTAGATTTCAAGGTGTGTTCCCTGATTGGGAAAAAGAAACACTTGTTTTTTTTTTTCTTTTCAATGAAACAACTGAGAAAACAGGCAACCCGCCAAAACTTCTGACTAGTGGTTTTTACCTCCACTACTGTGTTGGGAGCCTCTGTAAATCTGTGACTGATTCTGTGGATGAAAAACAAGATGTCATATGTGATATAACAGGGATGATAAAACCCTAATCATGCCCGCAGGGCTGGCACTCAAAATGAAGCGGACCTCATACTGCGGTGCCTGAGAAGAGAAGAATTACGTGTCGAGCCAGACAGGAGAAAATACTCAGTAAACAGTAAACTAGCCAAGCAAACATGAAAGGGGCCGTCTGTCTGTCCATCCGTCCATCCGTCCATCCATCAACTTCTCTTAACTGCCTGTACAAGAGGGACGCCAACATTACACAACTGTATCATAGCATGTGGTTTCATTCCATTAGGTGAAATGTCTCTGACCCGACCAAGGCCCATACAACGAATAATGGTCCAAACTGCAAACCCAGATCAGAGTCCCCTCATACTCAGTGAGAGAGAAGGACGTTTAGATGAACATCGACGCACAGAGACTGCAGCAGAGTCCACAAAGGGATAAAAAGACAAAAGGAGTGAATAAACAATACCTTGTCATAATATGAGCCTGTAGACTAAGCTTCTCCCAATTACTTACATCGAACGTATCAACCGGGATGTAGAAATTGCTGTCAAACCGGATGGTTTTCTCAGAAAGGATCCTTTTCTTTGTTTTCGTTGTTTTCCAGATTAAAGTCCTGCTTCAAACAGCCGTGCTAAAGCTGAATGTATTCAATTTTCATGACTTTGGAGTTTGTGTCAAAATCTCAAACACACAACTCCAAATATGTCTGGTGATAATACGGGGATGTTTACCAAGTGCCATTTTGGTGGGGTTCCTCAGATCAGTCTTTCCCAACCTGGTCCTCGGGGACCCGCAGAAGGTCCACATTTTTGCTCCTCTGGGGGGAGCAAAAACATGGACTCCCCGGGGGGGTGCCTGAGAACTTATGTGAGTAACACTGCTTCAGAGTAAACTGCCGGGACGGTGGTGACACTCACAGCTCTCTATCTCCAGGGTACAGTTCTGTTCATCCAGTGGATATCGTCTGAGGTCCATCATACAGGCGGCGGTGGTGGTGATCCTGGATGAAGACACGCAGGGAGAAGTTTTTCAAGGATCTGCTTCAAGAGCCCTGCTGCAACGAGAGCAGGTGCGAGAACTACCAGTCGCAAGCTAATAACACTGGGTAAACTACACCCTACACTCGTCAGTGTAAAACGCTGTCAAACAAAATGACTCCAGGAATTTTCCTGTACAATCATAAATACGCCCATTCAAAACCCTCAAACGTTAGAGCAAAGAACTTTACCTTAAGACACAAAATGCAACTATGCACTTACCAGATAACTGATATGATATGATCCTAATTAACTATTTCTCTTGTTCCATCCATATTAAATTTACTCATTTTATATCGCTGCCATCATATAGATATATGACTAATTGAATGACATGCGGAAGGTTTCTGAAACTGACCTTTGTGGGTTATTGATTAATTAAATTATGTGGGATTGTGTCTATATAATTAATCTGCTGAATTGGCGGAGTCTTGACAACGTGCCGAATCGCATCCAAGAAGAAAATGTATGTTTTTTAGTTGATTAGCAGTGCCATGAACTAAAACAGTATTGCAATTACAATAATGGCTTCCTTTGTGACTGGCACAAAAGCTACCATTGCAGCGTCCTGAACCTACACGGGCTCAGGCGGACGAAGAGTTTAGGAGTTTTCAAAATTTGCCATTCAAGCTTAGAACCTCACCCACGTTCAGCTAAGGTCAAATGAACCCGGTTCCACGTTTAGGTATGCGCACGAAACTGCAGAGCTATAAAAGATATTCAGCTCCGCTGAAGACTTGAAGAGTATGGAATGAATATTTAAAAACTTCCATCTGAAAATGAAGTGGGGGGGTGGGATTGCCCCTGAACCCCCCTAAATAAATACCTCAATCCCCTTAATGTTCGACACAAAGTTCTGCTCTTGCATATGTGTGTAGTTCAGTCGGTTCTCTGCAGTGTTTACGTAATTCTGAGGTACTTAACACCGAGAGCCCACCGATTAAAAAGCCCAGTGAAATCGCTGCCCTAGTTTTATCCCGCTATAAATCACGGCCACGGCGCTAGCCGACGCCCTCCTTCTTGACAATTCAATTGCGGCGCTACCTCAGATCACGCGGGAAATCAGGTCAAAGGGAAGCAGGATAAAAATAGCGCCCCCCGGGTATTAATAGGAGAGCGCGTCACACGCCGAGTGTTCCGGTGCCACTCGCAAAGCTGCCCCGACCCTTCCGGGTCACCCGGGGTGCCTGGCGCCTTCTGGCGGGAATGGCCCCCGCACGCAGGTACATCATGAGCGGTAAGAGTGACCTAAAAGCGGGGCTCTGGACCTTCCCCCGGGACGGAGGGAGGCATCCCGTCTGGGGGAGGGGGACAGCTCAGGACGTGTCCCCGAAAAAAGAGCACAGCGGGTCACACAGAACACGGCTTCCGTTTGGGACAAACCGCGATGAACGTGACAGACCACAACTGAAGAGACAAAAAACTGTCCTTTGTATTAAGCAGACAAATGTCTTTAAAATTAACTGAATATTTAAATGTAATATTTAAACATAAAATAATAATGCATAAAATACACATTTCATTTTATGGCTTTTTAAATTTAGAGGTCAGTTTACTCATTACCATTTTGTATTATTTTCTTTAAATATAAAAGCGCTGCGTAATCATCAATACCCTCCTCAGAAATGACAGAAGGTACCCCAGGAAAAAAGTCACCCATAAACTCAAACAAGCAGCAGGACAAATATTATGGTGCAATAAAAAACATTGTCACAAATGGTCCATTAATATGTCCTTATGTTTGACTCCAGAGCAATAGATGAACGACATGGTATGTGTGACAAGCCTGGTCCTTCGGAATGAAGGGTCATTGGAGGGTGTCAAAGGGAGATTATCCATCCATCCATCCATTCATACCCGTTTGTCCTATGCAGGGTCATGGGGGTGGGGGCTCCTGAGCTTTAGCCGGAGGTTATGGGATGCCATCCCATCACAGAGCTTGGTTCATGTTTAATACAACTAGTCAGTGGCCCAGCTCCTCCCTCAAAACACTCACACCCCCCTTAATTTCACGAGACGTTACCTGAAAATGCTGCCAGGGCAGAGAGGAAGTGATATCATTTAAAAAAAAAAAAAATTCTCTTTCATACTTTTTGGTGCCAGGTTTAATCTACATTTTTCTTCCCCATCCCCGGACTGCTGTAATTGCTAGACTGGAGAAGAGATTGCAGGAATCACTCTGCACAAATGAGCGGGAAGGAAGAGGACATACCTTGGCGAGAGAGAAAACAGATGAATCGACTGATTAGTGGCCTTCGGGTTAACATGAAGGATGCGATGTGCATAATTTATCGCGGACTGTTTTTGTTTACAGATGCCAACATCATAACAGATAAGAAAACATAAATAAAGAAGAACTGGGGGGTGTATTCTGATGCACAGAAACTACAAATTACCTTAATTCTGCAACATTATTTAGACATTTTTGCAATTTTAGAAATATATATAAAAGCGTTTTAGCTATTTTGATCCAGTGCCTCAGTGACTAAATTATCCAGTGACCCACAGGATCACGGTACAGGCAGTTTTCTTGTTATTAAGATCGTCCGTCTCCATTTTGGGTTAACGTCTGCAAGGACGGCAGCGAAAATGAAACCAGAAAACGATGAAATCCTAGTGAAATGCTGAATTTAAAAAAAACGCTTGAAATGCCGGGAGACGACAGTCAGCCTCACTTCGTATTCTTCGGGGAGCTGAGAACGACTTGGGTTTGAAAAACGCCCCCATGTAGCTGAGATACGAAGGTGTGTGTGTATGTGTGTGTGTGTGTGTGCGTGTGAAAGCCACACTTAACAGGCTCCACGGTGCATTCCATGGTACTGGTTTCACTGGAAAACTGAGCCATGTACTTCCGTAACAGATTGTGTCCCGCTTGCGTTAAGTCATTCAGGCAGACAAATGCCCACATAGACACCTTCCGTCCTGCCCGCCTGGACACACGACCCCCACCAACACACCCCCACACTCATAAACATACCCCCACAGCCAAACCTTAATGACCGGCCAGCTGGTATGGGGTGTTTTCTGAGGGCTTGCAAACACCTCTGAATTGTTCTGTTCGTATACTTTATTTTAGAATCTTTAGACTTGGTTTAGCTTGCATTTATCTATTTTACCGAAGACCCAAATACGTACGTCTTGATAAATGAATAATCGGGACATAAACCGCATCCTGTCTCACGCCGGCGTTTCTTTAAAGTCCTTGGAGCGCTGTTGCCGGGGAAAACAAACCGTCAAACTCCCCAAAATGTGCATGGGGGGGGGGGTGTCGATTCCCGATGGTGTCCCCCTCTGAGGGCTTCAGGGTCGTCCAGGATGGGGGTCAAGAAAAACACGACGTTTAAAGTGGAAAAGTGGGAAGTATGACAGAAGAGTGAGGGACTGTGCCTGTATCAGTGAAAGGCACAACATGGGCTGCGTGTAGAGATATATTTTATTATATATACACACGCACACACACACATATATATCTGACTGCAGACTGCAGTCTCCTAAAATAAGCAAAACCACACAACTCAAAGCTCGATCGATTTTAGCTACATCTATCCAGCCTGACTTGTCCTGTGCTAGCGCACACATATAAGTTTAGCAAAATTCGCCCGTCGTTTTGTCTTTCCCTTTCTCTTTTCAACATTTCCAGGCACTAAATGAATACAGTAGTGCAGAAAATTACCAAATGGAGCATGCTGCACAGGGAGGGAAAGCTAACAGAGACGGTGAGCCCCAAAGTGAGGGCTGTTTTGGGAGCTGCCAGCTGGTGTCTGCGTTGCGGTGACGTGCTGCGCTTAAGTGGCACCCTGGGTAATAATCTCAGCCGCGCTGGACGCGGCAGATAAGCCCAGGGCAGCCGGGAGACTCCGTCAGGGCGGTGCGGAGCTAATCACCTATCCCCGGCCCCTCCGCCCGCATCAGCGCCCTCCGGCATCTCCCTCCGCCACGCGGGGCCCGTGGAACGGCTTCAGTGACGGCACCGGGCCAGGAACCAGGAGAATCCCGCGCGATTAACTCAGAGCCCCGATGAACCACCGTCAGCACGAAGGCCAAACCGGTTCTCCGGATCTTCCCTTCAGGCCCAGCTCGCTCGCTCGTAAGCTCGGCTCGCCCCGGGGCCAATCACATGACACATTTTAGCACATTCGCTGTTTTAATATCCTTTTGTGCTTTTTCGGATTTCCCTCCATTTTCAGAAGTACTGCAGGTACTACAGCACATAAGTGTTACCAACAAATATAAAAGAGCCCTGCATCTCAAAGCCGGAGCCGAATTTGTTTCTCGTGCTCCGAAAATTATCTGGGAACGTGGAGAATTGATATGTGCCTGAAAGGAATCATGACTCACTTCACGGCTTCCGAACCAAAGGGACGGTTCCCTCTTTTTTCCTCCCCAGGCACCTCCCCTGCTGAATGAATCCCATTCCCGCGCGGTCAGTATGGTTCAGGTGGACGGTGAGCCTGCGAGCTCACATACCGCGGCGCACATGTGAACAAACAGGCCCATCCTGCTCCAGAAACCCTTTCTACTCATCTATAGCCGCCATTCCAGCGGAAATAACGAAGCCTGTCAGCTATCATTGCTTGGTGCGGTGCAGCGATACGCAGCCACACGGCAGGGCAAGACAAAGGCCAGACGACCGGGGCCCCAGGAGAGCGACGACAGCTCAAATAAACCCAACAAAGCGTAGCTGCCAAAGTGTCAAACCCAAATTAGGAAGCGCGGACTGTGACAGAGCTCGATACGTGCAGAGCGCAACCTCAGATTTATTAGAGCATAGAAAATATATTTAGGAGGGATAGGACGACGAAGACCGCGATCATGTGAGGTTTATCAGACAGGTCCCAGGTAGAGATGGGGGTCAATGGGAATGGAAAGGGAGTTTGAATATCTCAATGATGCAACTGTCAGTCTTGGTTTTTTCGACTGTAATGCAGGGGGCGGAGCATGTCGGAAGGGAGGCGGGGCTGGGGGCGGAGTTTTGTGGGCATCGGAAGCCAGTGGTTGGCTCCTGCGTTGGCTGTGGTTTATACATGGTCAGCCTAGCTGCAGTGGAAACGGCGAAATGGGTGACGGGAAAAAGGGACAGTTGGGTGTAAAATTGACCGTCAAAATGAGGATGCTGCGCCGATTTGAAAGTTTTGACCGATATTTATACGTGATACATTTTGCCAGCGGATAAACATTCACTCTGCTGCATTATCGTCATTCTGTCTTAGTTTGGTTGGGGTGTATGACAAACCCGCGAGATTGCAACATGGGTTAAAAAACCTGGATCTCGGTAAAATACAAGACTTGGCCCTAAAACCAAGTTCAAATTGGGGGTCTTCAGTCCTCTGACAATCATGGTAGTAAGTTCCAGCGGTGTGTGGGATCAGGGCAAGGCATCAAGGGACATCTCCATCTCTCAAACTTTTCTCACTTGAACACCTACTAGGACTTGGTCATTACAGCTTCCAGCTGGCCTGCTATCGACAGCAATTCCCTGGGAACAGTGTAATCATATATAATGCGCGGTAAGACATAACTTGCTCTATCCTGGATGGGAACAGTGGGAAGCGTAGTGCTTAATGACTCGAAAGGTTGCTGGTTCCAACCCCTGGAGGGGCTTCAGTATAATGCCCTTGAGCATGGAACTCAACTGCTGAAATACCCAGCGGTATGAATATGTAACACTGTAAATCTCTTCGGGTGTCCTGACTAATCAACCACTGAAAAGATAAACATAATAATATGAACAAACACCGTGCTCCAGTCTATACGAGCCCAGATCCACTGCTTTTCCTACACTCACTCCGGTAGGAGAGACCCAAGGAAACAAGCCTTCATTAACCCAGACGTATTTCCCACAGTCTTAATCTTACAATGGCAATTAAAATAGCCTTTGACGGTTAATTGGAGAGTAAGGCCTGCAAAAACACTTTGAATATCAATGAACGTTACACACCAGATCTTCCGCCGCACGTCGGCGCGTCATTGAAATCGACATAAAAGCCCGCGGTTGTTTTGCGCGGAAAAAAAAAGTTATTAAAACTGCTGGCGAATCGGTAGCTTGGTATCAAATAAATTGCCTGGGCTGTTTGAATATTCATCACTCACTTGTGTTCTGTGGCGGTGCTAGCTTGCTCACAAAGCCACACACGCTAAATCAAATTACTCGCGGCCTGTAATAAGGACAGTAAGATTATGCAGTCCATTTATAATGCGTGTTATATTCCGAAATTAAAGTCACTGGTCCAGCTCAGAGGTGGCTGATTGGGGGAGTCTACTCCTCCTTGTGAGTCACTAGACAGTATTTATCGCATTCATTATTATGATTAGCTAGTTTAGCATAAGCTGGTCCAGGCACGGCTCTGTGGTTAGGGCTGGTACCAAACACCACCTGGGCTTGAGATTTGTTTGCAAGTGGTTCAGCGGGCCGAAGTCTCTCTGCCTGTGATCGGAAGATTGCTGGTTCAAGGCCCAGCCTCAGCAGAATGCTCAGATGTTCATGGGCCCTTGAGCAAGGCCCTTACCCCCCCCCCCAAGCCATGGAGAGCAAAATGGGGCAGGGGAAGATGAGAATTCCAACGTACCTGTATTCGCACTTGTGCCAATGGCAAAAAAAGGATTGATTATTATTTACTGTGGGTTAGATTCCCATCCCGTGTCTGTATGATGGGGGCATGTTAACCCCCCAGTGATGGAATGCCATCCCATTCAGGGTGTTCCCTGTCTAGTGACATGGCTTCCTGGAACAGGCCCTGTGCCGGATAACTAATGGAAAATGGAATGATGGATTGGTGGGTCCCGTTGACTCAAAAAAACGTTCCTCACCTAGACTCCGACTCAATTCATTCCCAGTCAGCTGCCAGCGAGTTTCTCATGCTGAAGCTGGGCCAGCCATGGGCGTAAATTATGGGCGGGATACTAGCCAACACAACCCCCTGGACCTCCTTAAATGGGTGGGGACCTCAAACCACCCCCCCAAGTTACGCCCCTAGTGCCAGCTCTACTTTTTCAGGGGCCCGAGGCAAAGTTTCACTTCGGAGACCCCCCCAGACTTACCCTAATAATGATAATTTCTCCACGACACAGATAATCCAGGAGCCCTCAGCAGTGGCCTGTTCCGCCTATAGCTAGATCCGGCCCTGTACTGCCAGACTCACACTTAATCCCGGTGCTCTGAGTAAAGCAGGGCTGACCCGGGTGACAAAGGGACCTTCACAGGTGGCTCGTGTTTGCGTGGGGCCTCCCTTCTCCCACCGCATAGCACATTACGGCCGGTAAGTCACCAGGGCCAGAGTAATTAAATCCCCTCTCCTTCACCCAGGCCGGCAGATGGAAGCTCCTGAGTACCCCATCGCGTCATCGTTGGGCGGGCGGAGGCCGGATATAGCGGGGGGATGGGCGGTCTGGTGTACTCGGGGAATCCGTAATGCATGGTCTGCGCACGTGGGCGGTGCTCAGCGGGTCAGACCCCTGCGTATGTGATCGGAAAGGGTGTCGGTTCAAATCAGAACTCTGTTGGGCTCTTGAGCGTGGCTTGATTGGGATTATAAATTAGCCCTGGACCTTGGGATCCCCTACAACATCTTTGGCTGAGTAGGGGGAGTCCCTTGTAATGTATTCTGCTGGTCCACCAGGCTGGCCCGGTGTAGCAGATGGCCAGTCCAGCTCTGAGCATGGCCTCTTATCCACCCCAAAATACTCCAGGGGTGCCGGATAAATGTCCTGACCCTGCCCTCGGATCCAAAGCTTCGCTCGAAATTGTATATAAGTGTGTGTGCGACTCACAGGAGGACTCAATGGGACGTGCAAAAAAATGTGATTCCATTGTACCTGTGTTTGTGCAAAATGCAAATAAAGCACTGCTTCACTTTCAGCTCTGCTCCCACATCCATCCTGCTGCTATCACCCCCCCCTTGTTTTTTTCCGACGCACCCCCCCGGCCCCCACAACCATAACGCGCTGCCATCTTGAGTGTCCAAGTCATCTCGTCAGATAAGGGCAGCTGGTCATGCTGGGCTTGACAGAAGTCCACGCATATAATTAGTTTACACAAATGTCCCCGTGGTCGTCCTGCCAGGGAGTCGGCACGTGTCACCGCAGCCCGAAACGCCGTCTTCCTGAATAACCTCACAGCCGTCCCGCATCCATTTTCACCGGCAGATCCGACGTTTGTCAGAAGGCGAGGTCTGCGCGGGAGGTGGAATATGTTCGTGTTCCCGTAAACGGGATCGACGAGGGGCACTGGATTGCAGAGCTGCGGTCACGGGCAATTAATTTTGCGCTCGCAACAATAATCAAAGGCTGTGTTGCAAATATGTGACAGCATATGTGAGCGATTCTGAACATGAGCTCGTTTGGGTTCAGGCACTAGCTAGCGCAAAGCACTGTGACGCTAGAACGGTTTAGCGGGAATTGTTATGGGAAATGCATTATCCAGCTCCGAAGGGACCGCCCTCCGCCTTTACCGTTACCTACATCAATCTTCCACCCAACCCATGGACAAATCTGACAACGGAATTATTTTAGCGGGTTGGGAAAGCAGTAAATTACCATAGACGACTTAAATGATTATTACAAGTTTAACGGCTCGGTAAAAATGATTGGTTTCCATCAATAAAACTCGAGTCCCTAAGGGCCGGATTCTCATTCTCTCAACAGTGCAGATCGATTCATCCTGCAGAATTCTGCAAATAAATCATGTCATTGTTACTCTGTTACAGTGTTTGTTCATATTATTATGTATCTCTGCCTGATCCCAGTTGTTTGCAAGAAAAAAGTTTCCAAAATAATGTTTTCAAGTTCAGCCTGTAAATCAATACAGATTCTTCATATCCCTCGGTTTTTGTCAAAGGCATTTATACATATTTTTGTTAAGCTACGGAGAGATTGCTATACGATGACCATAATATTGTCATACAGCCCATAAATTTTTGTAATTTAATCCCCATGATAGGATGGAATCTGTTGTAGTTGCTTTAATAATCAATTAATCATTTTGAGAAAACAATCGACTAATTGCTTTGCAAAGCATAATTTCTTAGTGGCTCAAGTCCGATACGATCAAGAGGCGACACACGCCAAAATGAAGCAGCTCCTTCTGTTCCCAGCACCCTGACATTAGCAGAAACGTCATTAGCGCTGGCCATTTTCAGAACATAATGGTCCTTTGAAATATTGCCACGATTGCCATATGAAAAAGACTATGGGATCTGTGTGGCTTGTGGCTTTTATGAGTCTCTGAAGAAGACGTCACATCCACAAGCTAATGAGGCTGAAATTCAGCTCTGACGTCCTTGAAGACTGTATCGTCGTGCTCTAATCTCTTAAGAGCACCCCAATCTACGGAGTGATGCATTATGGGTCCAGATGTGGTCAGTACAGACAGGAGAGTGAAGCCGGTCTGCTTTCAACATGCCTACATCTGTGCAAGTCTGAACTCAAACATCGCATTCGCTTACAAATCTCCTTGATAAATTGCTGCACTATTGCCCATGCAGCATACATTTATATACATACCCTTCTCCCAAGGATTTTCAGGTTCATGGAAACTCCCTGATTGAAATATTAATTGGATTGCATATCCACAGGCTTCTTGGGGCCGCCCGTAATTTACATAGTCACAGAGCTCGCATGCACAGATCATAAGACACCTTGTTAGATAGCTGCTCCCACGTGCTGCCTGATTTACATATGTGAATGCAGTACATCAGCACCATCGGGGACTTTTAATGTGAAATGAAGACGTCCTGGAAGGGTAAATAAAAAAAAAAAAAAAAGTGTTTAGTTTCAGATTTTGGCGTTTGTGTCTTATGGGGACAAGAAACACTGGCTCAAAAAATTGATCATGATGCTGAAATGTGATTCAGCATCGTTCTGTAACCATGGCAGCCAACTACCTAGGAATAAAATTATTACACACGAAAGCACAAGTCACGTCTTATGGGACCTCGGAGTGGTGATACCTCAGGCCGTAGAGCACGGTGCCGTCCGGGTGCAGCCGGATCATGCGGTTCTTCACCGTCACGCCGTGCACGAAGGACTTCTTGTCGTTCAGGAAGTAGGTGTCCGGGACCCAGAGCTGATCGGCTACTCGGTTATCCAGAGTGAGATTGAGGGGAATCTCAGAGTAGGACAGCCTCTTATCCCTCCAAGCCTGCTGGAAATACATCGTCAGCGTATAGTCCTGTAAGAGAGAGCAGGTATGAGGCAGGTTACTGGGCCCACAGATGAGTTCAGGCCAGGAAAAAAAATGATAAAATCTGTTTTCACCGGGCCACGAGTTATTTTTAGATGAAACGATGTCATCTTAAAAGCGGCGGGATTAGTCTGGAATAAAGCGAGGCGAGAGAGAGGCTCCAAGGAGACGGGGAAGATCTGGAGAAGATCCTTCTGGGACCAATCAGTATGAGTCCTGCATGCCGCACCTTTGCCCCCTTGCCCCCTTGCCCGGCTAATAGGAAGACGACTCCCTAAAAAGTACAACACTGCTCTGTGCCTTACTGTCCCTGAGCCGGGGGCTGTGTTTGTTTCCAGTTTAGCATATATACTAAGTGGTTCTTTGTAAGAGAGAAGCGTTTGTTCTAAACATTGGGAGGCGGTGGTTCTCAGGAGTAAGAATCACGGTAGTAGTTTAAGAAATACCACACTGAGTGCCCCACACATCTAAACACAGGAAATGACACCTTCTCGGAGTTAACTTTCAACGCAAAGTTACACCGTTTAAGCAGGCCTTTGAACTGAGCTGAGTAGTCTTTTGCATGTACTCTGTTATTTTAAGTGTTTTAGTGCAGTGTAAAGTGCTTTATACATTCATTTTGCTTATTTACTTAACATGGGAATCGCAGGAACATGCTGCATCATAAACGGTCCTGAGAAATTCTGAATATTTTGCCCGTCTTACAGGTGCACAGGAGATCCGGAAATTCGGTATTTTGCTTTGCAAGCGCTACGGCTGTGTTGGACGCCACGTGGAACACGACGCTGATCGCCGTTGCCAGGACGACGCAGGAATAAACCAGGTCAGCCTGGATCACAAAATGGCTTCAGACTGTGGCAAAGAAGTTTGGCTGAATATGACGACAAAATCAAGCTTTTTTTAACTGATTTTTTTAAGCTGATCCTGCCTCAACACAATAGTCGGAAATACGGCAATCATTTGTGAAATGCAAGACTTACTCTCTGTTCTGTGTGAGCCATACACAACCGTTAAACAGAGCCAAGACCACAAAATGACATTCATCAAGGACACAACTAACCACAATCCCCAGTCGCTCCTTCATTCTGACTGGCTGATCAGCCACTGCCGGTCTTCCATTGGCTGACGGATAGCACAGGTTTATTATATTTAGTATTGCTCAAGAGCTGCTGTGTAGTTAATTTTCAAGCTATGCTATCAGAGCCGCTAAATAATTATTATATTTTGTCCTGCCGCCTCATCCAGTGTCTCCAGCAGGGGAATACGAACGAATATTGGCAACAGTGAGAGCACTTTTTACTCGACTGTTGGGGGGGGGGGGGGGGGGGGTGTTGGTGAAATGCTCTCGAATTTCCTTCTATTTGGGACCTGGAAGAGGAAACAGTGATGCTGGCTGTGTGTCCCTGCTGCATTGCGGTGTGAAGATCCCATATGGACGCTTAGGGGTCAAATCCAACTGGAATGCCAGTTCGCCCAATTTCGCTTCGACTAAAACGCTGAAGCCCACGGAAGTGTGTGTGTTTCTTTCCTGCTTTTCTGCGGCGGAGGGTCGCAGAGACTTGGGGAATATAAGGGTAGAACTACGACGTTTTCAGAGTAAAGGAAGATTGCGGGCTACTGTGGAAGGAGAGCGAGTCTGAAAGGAGTGATCCACCTACTGAAAAAGAAGCTGGCATAAAGTGGCGGGAGAATGACAATCATCATGTCCCGTTCATTCCTCTATTTCTTCATGCTTGTTGCCGTAGGTAACCGGTAATCACTAGAATTCCAGAATTCCTCCCAGGCTATTTTGGGTGTTTTTGTAGTGGGGCTGTTTAAACATAAAGGTTCTTTTGTAGCTACGTACGGTGACCCAGCTTCCTTCTCACCGTCTCAAACGTCAAAGCCGATCAAAAATCCTGCACTGGCTTCTCCCTGACCCCTGACCCAGTACTGTCCTTTTGTGGTTAAAAAAGAAAAAAAAATGCAAACAAAATATAAGCTTCAAGCTTCTATATTAAAACAAAAAAAGAACAAATCTTCCCCTCTTTTGTTTTTCTTCTATACATTCAGAAACAGGACTTGTACTGTGTGAGGGTCTTGCGATGGTGTGACACCTTGCACTGGGCCGTTTGGTGCGACGTGAGTGTTTTGGGGGAGGGGTAAGGGCGGTAACTAGTTGTTTTAAGTATGAACTAAGCTCTATGATGGGATGGCGCCCCACCCTGGGTATATTCCAGGACAGGCTCCAGAGCCCCTGAATAGGACAAACGGGTACAGAAGATGTATGTATGTATGTATGTATGTATGTATGGATGGATGGATGGATGGATGGAGTTATGCAGTTTGCCTGTTTCCTGCGTCTTCGCAACTCTGCCGGTTAAATGTGCTTCAGAGTGGCAAAGCGGCACTTCAGCGAAATACTCGGACTCCCCGAAGAACCAGACGCCAGCTGGAGTGGGATCAGAACCTGCCAGCCCGGAATGGCATTCGCCGCATGGGGTCCAAACGTTAAGGACGGCTACACTCCCCGCGAACAAGCGTACGGCCGGGGGGAGTCACACGCGGACCCCGAGTCCCCTTCCAAGCTTCCCAGGCGAGGAAGTCAGCCGGTACCCAAGGCGCAGCTCTCAAAACTGCTCCGGGGGCGGGGGGCGGGGGGTGCTCATCCGGCCCTAACTACCCCTGTCATCCGTTTCATGGCAGAGACGCCAGAGACGGGACATAAGAAGGCATAAACAAGCCCAACGACCGCGATGCAAACTCTGACCCAGCCTATGACACACTTCCCGTCTCTACGGAGGTCTTCCTGTCCGGAGTCTCTCACGCTATGGAGCGTCAGCCTTTAGGCCAGAAGCCAGGGGCACAGACAGAAATTCCAGGCCCCCCTGACAAAATGTCACCTTGGGCATTATATTGTTTTATAATTTTACATATTCAAAGGCCCCTGCAAAGTGTTGTCCTCCCCCCAGGTCTGCCAGGGAAGCCATGCCCCTCTTCGTTAACAGAAACTGTATTTAAAGCATCAGTAGCATAATACTTTCAGGACAGTGACTAAAATGAGATGCCACAGACCCTGCAGTGACTGAGACCTACAGTCTGTCTATGTTATGTCCTTGAATAACAATGTTTTGGTCAAGGTTTTGGTTTTTAGACTAAAGTAGAAATAACAGGATGTGTTTCGACATACTGGCTTCAAACAGCCCGAATGGTGAGTATTATTGGGGGGAATGATTGTTTCTTATTCTGCTCCACGGCGCCCCCACCAGCTGATGGTCTAGCATTAACACAATTCAGCCAGTCCAAAGCGCAGTCCAAAGTCCAAAATGACTGATTCCTACCACTTTCTGCTCATATTTTTCCACAAGCAGATGCCCCTCCCATAACTGAGATCCCATTAATTTAAAAAACACAAAAACTGAAATTATTTCATATTTCAGATGCAGTACATACCTGTCATCCTAATCGCTGCATCAGTGCAATGCAAATGAACATGCACAACGCTAAAGTGATTTAAAAAGCTGGAATAGATCATGTAGCTGGCCAGAAGTGTTGTTGACACTGGTTAATTTATGCTCCTCTCCCCCATTTACAGCCGAAATGCCTTTAATTTGGGGGGGGGGGGTTTCAAAAAATACATGAAAGGTACTTTTCTGGAACATTCTGTCTCAGGACGGTTGACCACAAGTAAAATTGCCATGTCTGTCAGTATGTTAATTATGAAGTTTCGACGGCACCCTGGATACAGGGGCACAGTGCAGAGGCTGGTGTAATGTTCTTCTGCTGGAGGACAGTCGTGTCACTGCCTGCGTGGGCCAAAACCCCGCAATGCCTGTTACAGGACCACTTCCCCATTAGTCCTGCCTTAAATTCCGCTCTTTAGCCGGCACATTTAGCTTTCCTGGCACACGTGGAGACCTTCTCCTGCATTCCTGTGGCATGTTCTGCCCGTAATTGGATATCGGGCCGGTAGCTTATATGAGATACTCGGCTATCCCCGATGATCATGATATTTTGGCTTCATCAGTCAACGGGAATATCTTTAAGGACCTGATGAGAGAGCAAACACTGTCATACAGAGGCGTGTGTGTGTTTTCTGGTCTATTCCCCTCAGGGCATTTACCAAATCAGCCCCCTATCTAATAACTGAACCCGATCCACAGACTCCCACACACAGCAACTCCTGAACTGGACACCTTCTGGAAACGTCCTTCTTACATAAATCCTACCCTACATTTGCTCCCTGGATAATGAGAGGCCCAGAGTGTGGCTAGCCGGCTTGCGATTCCGTGAAACTTCACGCAGACGGCTCGGAAGAACGAGGCCAGTCCCGTCCACTTCGGGACCAGCATGTTCCGGTCTGCTCTGTGAAGTACCGTCCGTGCGGATCATGTGCATTCCGGGCTACCGTTGACGGCATACACTTTTGAAAAAAGGACACCCCTGAAGAAGCAATATTTCCTCCCTGCTGGAGTGGCCTAAAAGCGAAAGGGGCTTAGGGACTGGTCGAGATCGGAAGTGGGGGTGGGGGACGTCAGGTGGTTCAGCTCTCAGATTGTGCCTCCTCAGATCGACGGGGTGGGAGTGGACTCTGGACTCAGCCCGCGACTGGAACGTAAGCTCCAAGGACCTGGGGAGGCTTTCACAGCTGAAAGGAGCAGCTTTGCGTGAACCTTCAGGCGCCTGAGAGCCTCACTGTGATCCACAAACAAATCCGCAAAACAAGAACACAGGGGACATCCATCCATCCATCCATCCATCCATCCAACCCACCCACCCATCCATCTTCAATCTGCTCACCCAATCAATGTCTTGATGGAACAAATTTCCAAAACTCAGTCAGTCTACTGGATACGTCTTTAAAAATATTTCTGTGAACTGGAAATTTAAAGTAAGACTGGGTGAGTCATCAATACAAGTCTTACGCAGTCAGTGATTTTAACTGCCACGTATCACATATCAATAACGTGATTTAACATAAGTTACGCTTATAATAATTCCTCTCCATTGATGCATTATCCGTCCAACCATGAATATATCATATATATCGGAATTATACAGTAGCACATTGAGTGAAATGGTCCAAAAAGCATGAAGAATAATGTGAGAAGACACTGCTGCCTTATGTGGCAAAGGAACATCTACTCAAATCCCATTGCCTCCTGAAACCAGGCTATAAGTTTAGCGGCATTAAAATGCGAGTGGAATTCATTGGCACAAAAACAGAGAATCTTTCATCCAAGGTTAGAGGCTGACCTAGTCTATTGTTTATAAGCTCATTCGACGATTAAACTTCTTTCGTTTCGCAGCATTTCGTTATTTTTCTCCCGAATCAACTTGCCAACCTTCAAGCCCACATCCGTCATCGCAACTGTACCAACCGCTCCGCTGTAAAAATGCAGAAATATATTCGGAGAAAAACATTTTTAAAAATATCCCGTCTAGCCCCGCCTCCTTCCAAATCTGAAATGTGTTCTCAATCCGTTTCCACAAAAATAAAAGCATGCAGATCGGCACGATGACTCACTCGCTAAAGAATACCACTCTCCCTCCTTCTTTTCTTTCACTCTTTCCCCTTACTTACTCCCTTAATCGCTGCTGCAGCCTAAATAATTGAAAAGCAGGGGGCTGTTTTTGCGCGGGATTCGGTGAGGCTGCTTTTGCAGACACTTGCCCAGAAGCACCGTACTTTGCATTCAGCTCATTCTCCTCCTCACTTGTTTTGGTCTCGGACAAACCAGGAAATTGGGGCTTTTGTGACTCTTAAAGACTGGAGTGATATCAGACGAGAGCACTGGCCTCAATGCAAACGGCTGTAGTAAAGCATCACAGAAATCACTTTGTTTTGGGTATTTATTTTTATGTGATTATGGGTGATTAATTTTATGGATATATATATATATTTGTTCAAAGACGTGTAAAATATGAACATATGTATTTTCAGCTACAGTATTAGGCTAGATGTTATGTATAAAAAATGTTATGCTTTTGGGGTCTTATAAGCCCATATGGACAGGGCAAAGAATGTGCAAGACGCGGAAATAAAGCATTCATTCATTCGTAGTGCATGTAATATCTGTTATGTCGCTGCATACACAAAATAGAATTTTGTGAAGCAATTATTATTTAAAAAAATTTAGGGCATAAAGAAAAAAACAGGCTGATACCGGATATTTGAAAAGCACCTTTTCCTCATTTATAAAAATTTAACTCTTTCACTGCAAAAAAACACTATATATATATGGTGAGCTGAGATGGTAGAATGGCAGAGATCTCAGAAACGACATGCCAAGTGAGACCTGCTTCTTCTACCATCTGTTACTTCACAGCCGCTCTAAGCACTGTCAGGACGTCCGCAGAGATGCGGCCGTAGATGTTAGGGCTGCCTGCACCAGCGCTGAAGCTCCTGTTTGCTGATGTTCCAAATAAAAACAGTCCCAATAAAGTATCCCGACATTCTTCTGTAGTCGCCCCCCCAGCAATCAGACATTTCCACCCCCCCCCCCCCCCCATCTTCCATGACCACATATGGAGTGCAGGGTCCCAGCAGCACAGGGTGTCACAAAGGGGACACCTTGGATGGGATGACAGGACATTGTTGAGGACTACAACAGGAGGAAGGAATTCTCTTTCTTTGTCACTCATGACGGAAATTCTGGTATATTTTAACTCCTGCAACAGAAGAACTCGGCAACAGAAGAATTTTAAGGGGAATTCTGGTGAAATGGACATTTAAGGTAGTGCACCTGCATAGATGGATGGATGACTGGATAGATGGATACAAGGGCATAACTTTAAGTATTGGGGAGGGGTTGAGGTCTCCACCCATTTAAGGCGTCCAGGGGGGTTGTATTGGCTGTTTTTGATTTTTGAGGTGGATGGATGGATGGATGGATGAGATATGCTTCCACATATGGAGCAGGGTACTGAATAAAGGTTGTGGAAATGACAGAACCCTTTATCAGCTTGCGACAACGCAGTGAGAGACCCAAATCCCGAATGCACATATGATGCTCATAATGATTAATCACATGACTACAAGTCAACACAGACAATCTGCTGCTTGACAAATCACCTCCATTATGAGGAAAAAAAACAAAACAAAACTGATCCCAATCTCTGGCTGCAACGTTATGACATTAGGAGCGTAATGGATAGAGGGGATCGGGGACACGTGTCTTGCTTGTGACATCTTGTCGTGGCGCCTCCACACGCACCGTGTCACCGCCGCACCCTCTGACTCGCACGAGGACGTATTCGCGAGCCCCGTGTCCTGCAGCGAAAACGCAACGTCTGAGAATAACGGCAGGCGACTCATTTGCGCTCAAGTCTATAAATGTTATCTTGATTAAATTTCTAAAAATAAACACTCTTACGCGAACCGGAAAAAAAGTGTCATCCCACTTCCCGAGACACAGTGAGCTGATGTGTGGCAAACATTGTTTTTCCGCTTGACTGTCTCTCTAAACTTGGGGTGAACTGAGAGACGGATTCGCAGAGCAGGATTGGAAATGTCATGCAGAGCCTGGGCGGAAGCAGGCGGGGTCATTTCTGCCCCACTCAGCTCCTTATTTACTGATGAAGAGATTTGATAGATAGATAGATAGATAGATAGATAGATAGATACGAATAGATGGATGGAATAGACAGACAGACAGATAGATGGATGAATAGATGGATGGAATAGACAGACAGATAGATAATGGATGGATGCAATAGATAGATGGAATAGACAGATAGATGATGGATGGATGCAATAGATGGATGGATGAATAGATGGATGGAATAGACAGACAGATAGATGGAATAGATAGATAGATGATGGATGTATGAATAGATGGATAGAATAGACAGACATAGATAGATGGATGAATAGATGGATGGAATAGACAGATAGATGGATGAATAGATGGATGGAATAGACAGACAGATGGATGAATAGATGGATGGAATAGACAGACAGATGGATGAATAGATGGATGGAATAGACAGACAGACAGATAGACAGATAGATAGATAGATAGATAGATAGATAGATAGATAGATAGATAGATAGATAGATTTTTTTGTTCTCCCCTCCGTTTAAATTACTTGCCTGAGGCGAGTGGGGGAGCTGATATTCCAGACCTAAATCCCACCTACACTCCTGTAGGATAGACTTCATGCCCCATTCTCCCCATATAAGTTGTTGGATGGATGGATGGATGGATGGATGGATGGATGGTGCTTATTATTATTATTATTATTATTATTATTATTGAAAGAAGGGGAGACGCACGGCGGGTGGTGAGGAGGATTGGCGCATAACAGCCCCACCCCGGCCTGGTGAATGGTTAAACACTCACCGGGCACTCCAACAAGCGAACGCAAACGGTGTGGAAAAATAAAAATTATTAATAAAAAAAATAAAAAAGCTAGCTTTCTGGAGCACGGAGAGTACCGCCGATGCCGATTAACCCACTTTCGTTTGTCACCCCGCCTAATCCGTTTCGCAGCACAGGCTGTGCCATTATCAGGCGCGGAGCGAGGACAGGTGGGAGATTATCAATGCGCAGCGTGGCGCGCATTCGGGAGCGCGCCGGGGCGCGGTCGCGTTGGGTGCGGCGCTGGAGTCCGCGCTCTGCCTCTCCGCGGAAAACCGGCCTCTTCCAGCCGCAAACACCGGTATCGTTATTAACTGCCCCAGGGGACACGAACCGAGAAACAGCGACGTAATGAGCTAAGTTACGACACACTGTCAATACCGGCGACATCGTCGCTACCTCGGCCCCGGGCGCGCAGGCATTTATGTGACTCTTTAGACGAGCGTGAGCGCGCACCGAGACAATCCATCAAAGAACAATTTACTTTGCAAAATGCCATAGGGTCTCCTTAGCAACATCCCGCATTTGCAGCGGTATTATGTGTCAAGGTACAAGAATAAGCCGTTCAGCCCCTCTGCCACCTGGACACCCGGCCCGTCCAACCTGCTCCACACTCAGTCTCTTATCATGTTCTGCACCGTGACACAAAAAATACAGGCGCAGACCTTCATCTGCTATCATTCTACATGAGAAAAACATAAACACCTTTCCGCACCTAAAAATGTCAGCCGCGTGCCAAATCCTTTAAGATTAGCAGTGGTGCGTGACATTAAGGGACACTGTCAGATTTCCATAAAAACGATGCTCAGGAGAAACTACAAGCCTGTAAATCCATAAATTGTAGTTATTAGGTTATTTTCTGTATGATATTTCAGACAGATATTATTTGAGCGATGATTTCCATGCGGTGGAGTCAGAGATAGTCCTGATGCAAATACTGCTGATCGTGGGGGAGGGGGCTCAGGAAATGCCGATCGGGGAGCTAATTTTGAGAGGGGTTCAAACTTTTAAGCAGATTTTGTGACCAATTCTTTTTTACCTGGCTATGTGTCTGATCAGTATTTTTTTTCTTTTTTTTTTTTTTTTTCTGACAGAAAGACAACTTTATTACAAAAGTTTATGCAAAATAATATTTCCAATTAACTTTCGGCTGGTGGTAAGTAATTTGAAGCTAGCCGGCTACATATCATCACGCTACGATGCAGCCAGCTGTGTTTCAGCATCTCTATTCCATGTCGATCTGAGCTCATTTCTTTAAAATAGAGAAAGAGGCTGAACTTTTACAGGAAGTGACTCAACAGCAGGGGCGTAAAATACATATTCCCATTTACTTACTGGCTTGAACACTGAACCAACAACACAAGTCTATTTTGGGGAGTTTTTTCGGTTTGCTATTTGCAATAGGAAACAACATTAATTAGGTTCCGTTTCCTGATTTTTTTAAATGTTTACTGTGCTTGTGAAGCATCAGCTAGAGGTCAAAAGATCTAGAACATCAGGCCCAAATCGAACCTGGAGCCAAAGTCCCTCTGATACTTAAGTAATTTTCAGTTTTCCCAGAGTGAAAAGAGTGAGAGAGGCATTACATTTTTATTAACAGAGCGGTTGTTCAGGTTGCATAACACATAACAAAATATTAATATTAAGAATATAATAAATAAATGGAAAATGAACACACAGAGTGTTAAATTCATTGCAAATGTAAAATACCCTTCCAATTTTGGAAGTAAAACTGATAAAAAACATATGTTATAAAAGTAAACCAAACCACTGAAATACATTGTAAACACCGGGCTGTTGATGTATATTCATGTAAATTATGAATATGAAATTACAAGTATGAATATGAATTAATGCATTGAAATCGAGCTGTGAATATTCATGTTTTGAAAATGCAAATTATAAAACTTAAGATACATATTTGAAGTATTGCCCATTCCTGGAAGTACCTGAGAGGGAACCGCAAGTACCTGAGAGAGAACCGCGCGTCTCTCGGCATTTAGGTTGGAACCCAACAGGAAGTACCAGATGGTTCCAGATGGTAATTGAAGCATCAGTGGGCTCTGCTTGGATCTCAATATGTTTAATAGTGCTAATGCAAACAGTACACAAATCAGACATTTAATGGGTAAGCATTATTGCAGTTGCAGGCTATTTGGGTTAATAGGGAGAACTCGCCAATGGTACAGGGCCCATGCAAAAATGTATTATGACTCATTAAAAGATATTCGTTTGATGGAAATGAAAAGCCATTGCCGAATGTTTAATTAAAATCCGTGGCAGGAAATTGGAGTGAACTTAATTTCAGTGCTGGGGATCCACGGCTGTTTACAGCCCTTCTGATCAAAGACCTTTCAAGACCAGAAGAGGAAAGACGGAGAGAGTGCACCAAGCAGAATTACAATTATATTTATTTATTAGGTGCTTTTGACCAAAGTGACGAACAAGAAGTGAATCAGAGAGCAGCTGAAGCAGGATCGATTCTAGGTGAGGAGCATGAGGGCTATAATTCGTATGATGGGCGGCAACCCATCATTAGCCAATGATATGTTTTCAATCGGTGAGTGACAGGGGAGGGGGCACTCTTGCGGCCAATCAGCTTTCAGTTGGGGCCAATGTCCCTGTGGGCCCACCCCTGTATACGTTCCCAGACCTGAGCGAGAGGCTCACAATAACAGGGCTTAAGAACAAAAAAGCAATAAAATAAGAGGAGCGAACACACCACTAATGGCAGACAAGATCGAGAATTAAATTTGAAATAGCTAAAGTGAAGCCGAGATACTGAGTAAATCCTTGACGGCTAATGGCCTTAGCGAACAGGCAGTATGACCGCATCTTGCAGCTTGTTTTCTTACTTCCAACACAATCCCATTCATCCGTGAAAACAATCTAAATGCTCCAAAATACATCCAGGAACCTACATTTATATTCCACGTGTTAGCGTCTCGCGTAAGAATATGCTGTATTTATTACCTGTGAACCACCACTTTCCCTTCCAGCTTCCAGATAATGTATAAAGAGTAAAATCAGTACAGCATTTGAATATAGAAATGCTAAAAAAAACCTGCTTGTTTCCCATTAAAGTTTGGCCCCATTTGTAGGACACCCCCTCTATAGATATGAGCTAATTTCACGCGCCTTCCCTATAAACTCGAAAGATCGGCTTATGGATGGCAAACGCTGTCACTGTAGACTAGATAGCAGCAGGCTTTCATGTCTGTTAATCCCCAAGCCATCAGTTAACATTCATAAAACTGAGGGGGAACCATTTAGGTTTCATTCGGTCCCGCCCCCCACCACCCAGCCAACCAGCTGATTGGACGCTTGAGCTACCAGATACCCAATCAGTGTTTTACAACGCCGCTGAGCCTATCAGAGGGGCACTTACGGTTCAGGTACTAAAGAGGCCCCTGTCTTCTGCTCGCTGTCGACGCGTCGTTTTACAGCCAACTTTGTTTAATTAAACTCAGAACCGCTCGTTAGCGGTGATTGCAGATGATTGCGTATCATCAGTAATTGACCCGGAATGTTCCCCCAGCTGAGGGTTGGGTGATTTACTGGAGGGTGTGGGTCATGACTTCCAAACGACGTCGCCGTGTGCAATCCTAAGGGCTCTCGAGTAACTTCTGTACCACGGGGTTCATTTAAATTTTTAATCACTCGGATCAAAAGGTGAGACAGCAGGGGTAGGTAACACCAGTGCTTCATATCGGCAGGGCTGGGGAATTCAGTCCCACTTCCTGTGTCGGTAGAATTTTAGCATGTCACCCTGCAGACCGAAGACGTACAGGCAGGAAAACTGGCATCTTTTGATTGCCCCTGAAATATAAGTGTAACCTCCATTGGACTGGAACATCATCCAGGGCGACTTAGGCCTTGTGCCCTGTGTTTCTTGCAAAATACTGACCTTAACGCAACCCTGTACCCAGAGCTGAACCCATTCTCATCAGAAATCAGCTTCCTTACAACACTCGGGTAACCGAGTACTACAATAAAAACAATTACAGACTAGAATAAGCTTACATTTTACTCGTTATAATAATAATTCATCGCTCTTCCATCCATACATCTTCCAACCACTTTTGCTGGTTGGGATTGCGGGGGGATTCCTTGTTTATGTCAGGGAAAATTATTTATATAGGCTTTATTTGTATCCAATCGGGACCGCCTGAGACAGGAAGACTAAGACATCAAGGGCTTCTCTGATTACCCGAGAAAAGGAAGCACCCTAGACAAACAAGCCTCCAACAGCGTGAAAGACGAACGAGGCACTTTCCGGGCGCCTTAAAAGTCGCCGTAACTTTCGATTGATGAATCCATGAATGTTAAAATGGAAACTTCATCTGCCAACACGACGGTACCGTCCCGGGATAATTGCCTCTCGAAATGAACACACTGATATTGTCTCATTAGCTGAGATGATGAAAGCACGTACAGTGCTGCAGAGGTACATTATATTTTCCCCACATTGAATCAAAGCGGCTAAAATGAAACAAGGGAACAGGAGCTCAGAAGTTACTACTCGACATTAATTGCCGCCACAGACTGACTCGGAGCCTCCTGATGTTGAGAGTGTTTTGTATAATGGAGGCGGTCATGTGATCTCCTTCCCCCAGCACGGAGCGCTTCACTTTGCGCGACGGGAAAGGTGCTTCAGCATTTTGTACCGTTTCACTCAGGTCTCTCCGCTTCTGCCTAACGTGCTGGGAAAACGTGCTTTGGAAGTAAAAGCGAGGACCTGGGCTTCTCTGGGGTACTGCAGATACTCAAACCACCAAGCCAAAAGCTCTCAGGTGAAGCAGCCCCTCGTCAACAGACAGCCTGTCACGGTAAAAGTACAGACAGCAAAGGCAGACTACAAATTATTAGCCTTGGTTGGTTGTCGCAGTCTGATTTAACCCTTCACCTTCCCTCATTGGGACATTCCCACGTCTTTGCATGCTTACTTATTCAGCACTTGCATCCAGAGCAACCTACTTTTGAGACAGCAAATTAGCCAGTCGGAAGACTAATCGGAGGGTTACGCGCCAACAGTGACATTGCTCAGACGATAGTGGGATTGGAACCAATGACCATCTGTTCACAAACATGGCATCCTGACCCACTGAGCCACACCACACCCATCACAACGCAGCCATGAAAATGTATGAAGGAGGCACACAGGAGATATAATCTATTCCTTGGGCCACAGGAAAGGCAGATGTCACATACTTTGGGCAGAAATTAATGGGTCTTGTCTTAAAGGTGACTTCTGCCTTTGGCTCCCGCGGCCACCCAGCAGGCCCTGTCCTGGGCAGGCACTCAGTGTGATGCCAAGCCCATTTTCCAGACGTAAACTGATCGTCACGATGCAGCACACGGCATTCGCCGCTGTCAGGCTCCCTGCGCTGGTTTCGAACCAGGAACTTACACAGGTCTCATAAAAGAATATATATCCTTCCAACTGGATTGATTGTCAGCTGTCACTGTTATCACCAAGCGGGGAAAACAATGATTGGGGGGGGGGGGGGGTGGCACACACTAGGTGTCTGAACATGCTTAAGTCAATACCCCTCCTCATGTGACGTTCACGCTCGATTCAGAACACGTGGGCCAATGATACTGAATTTATTGAAGGCTGACGACATGCGGGTTTCGTTTCCAGGATCTGGCCTATTATGTTTTCTCGGGGGGGTGGGATGGAGTTAAAAGAGTTGAAATTGTGCCTATCCTAGGCAGCAAAGAACACAAGAGGTGGGGCAGGAATCGAACCCGAGACCACAGATATGTGAGGTCACCCAAAGAAGCTGAACTTTAACGGCTGTGAGGAGATGGAAATTTTAATGTAGATGTTTGTTGATGTGCTGCAGCTCACGTTACAGCACATATACCAGACAAATGATCCTTAAACCAATTTTTTCTAAATGCTTCTTCGGTTGGTCTGTGCTATTAGATTGGTGTTCTTTTAAGAGCAGACTAAAACAACAACATTAAGGTGTATCTTTCCAGCAGAATGCTATATAGATTTTGTCTAGTATTTCATTGCAGTTTGAAGAGCAGTAAAGATGCAGAGTTCACACTGTACTTAAGCAGCCATCAGAGGTTCTGCAAATTGCCCCAATGTATTGCTTTTCATGGCCATAATTCTGGACATAAAAACTCTTTCACAGCTTGACCAAAGACAGATTTTGGGCGTTTATTTATGACTGTTTGATAAAATTGTTGGTAAATGCAACAATTTCAGGTTTGTTTTTTTATTTTATCTTCTAACTAATATACCAATCATACAAAACAGCGGCAATCCAATATGGTACGACAAGGAATCAACGGAGACAGGCGCTTTTATGAAAAACCTCAAAGGCCAATGGGAAGGGATGATAAAAAGGCACTTCAGCCTGAATCCGTTTGAGCTTATTGTCTATTGGAGAATTATAACGCTAGAAAATGAATATATCACTCAAACAGATATTACGTTTTCACCAATACCGACCATGTCCATAAACAGAACCCAGATCCCACTTTGCGGCTGCAAACAAAACAAATGTTAGCTGCAATATTTACCAGAACGTAGGACCACATTTAAAGAAAAAAAAAATGCACAAGAAAGCTGAGAAGGTATCTGAACCAAATCTGAATGCCATTTCTTGGCAAAGCCTGGCTGAAAATGAAAGACTGCATCTGCGTTTCTGCATCTCTGAGACTGCGGATTCTGCTTCCTTATCCAGTAATCTTTGGAGAGGCTTAGTTCCATTATATACAGTAAAATGGCAGATGCATTTAAAGAAGAAAAGGCTAAATGCTATATGATAACATCAGGCGGGGAAGAATTGTAAGTTTAGATTCAGTACCTTAATAAACGCTGCTCCAGTGCTGGGGTTCAGTCACCTTCAAGAGGCTAGGAGAAAATAAGCCCATTTTCTATTCTACTGTATCTCTCGAGTGTACAGATGTTCTTAAAAGCTCACTGTCGAAGATTAATTACATAGATAACAATTGAAGAGTCTAGATGGAGGGTAACGTTAATCGCTCTTGTTTCATGATGAATTCCATTTTTTAAAAGTGATTTAAAAAGTCACATCCAAAGATATGCAAAGACACAGACTCTTGTCCGGAAGGAAGGCCAGATGTGGAACCTGACAGGAGGTTGTTAGTTCTATAAATGTTTTTCTACTTTCAATATAGCGCCTGTAATCACTTTAGTGCATTGGGCTGTACTAATGGGTCAAAGCCTGAAGTGAGCTGGATGTTTTCTGATGGAAATATAAATTCTGTATGTCTTAACTTAAATTGCAGACCAGTATTTTTTCAGTGGATCTCTCAGTTGTGGTCAATGATGCTGGTTCAGCATGAAATGAACGGCTGGTTCCCTCTCAGAGCATCTTGTTCGTTTATTTTTTGCATGAAATATTTTACAAAAGAAGAGCTTCCTAAAAAATACCCCATGGCACAGACCTTGGACCACACACTTTCCAATTAACCATATTGGTTGTTCCACACTGGCTGTTCTGTATTAGTTGGTCTTGAATGCTTATCACCCAAACTCGGAATGCACACGCAACCACACAAAGAGACAGAAGCAAAAGACAGAGTGACAGAAACAATCACAAATGTCTGGATATCAAAACCAAAATCACATGCTGCCCTTTGCTCTCCCCCCATTATGTTAGTCACATTCTGTTACTCACCCACCAAAACATCTGAAGAGAATGACCTAACCTCCAGCAGCACTTAGATGCCCGT
>JAODJU010000048.1:4026277-4047148 GCA_026776725.1 Gnathonemus echidnorhynchus
CCCCCCCCCCCCCCCCCCCCAAAATAGCAAGCTGTGATGTGAGGTCAGGCTCACATACGCATCGGGCAGATATATCCCAGGCACTCGCATAGCCCTAAGAGTTTTTGTTTTTTTTTGTGCAAAATGTTATCAGCACAAAGAACATCTTTCAAAATGCCTTTTCAAAATGGGGCATGAGGATTGAACAGCTTTCAGTAAACAAAGAGGTCGTCCAACCTAAAGCTCCTCCGCTTTCCATAAACCAAGCAGCTGAATATCTCGACATCTAACTGGATCCAGTGAGTTTACATGGTTGGAGGCAAAGAGAACCACCACCTGGATCCAGTGAGTTTACATGGTTAGAGGCAAAGAGAACCACCACCTGGATCCAGTGAGTTTACATGGTTGGAGGCAAAGAGAATCACCATCTGGATCCAGTAAGTTTACATGGTTGGAGGGAAAGAGAACCACCACCTGGATCCAGTAAGTTTACATGGTTGGAGGCAAAGAGAACCACCACCTGGATCCAGTGAGTTTACATGGTTGGAGGCAAAGAGAACCACCTCCTGGATCCAGTGAGTTTACATGGTTGGAGGCAAAGAGAACCACCACCTGGATCCAGTGAGTTTACATGGTTGGAGGCAAAGAGAATCACCATGGACAAAGGCAAAACACATAAGGCCGGGCCAAAATTGGAGGTCAGACACTTGTTTGCCAAGGTCACCAGATATGGGTGGGGTTCGGTGCAGAGTCTGCTCATCTGTCTATAGAGATGTGGTACAGATGTGAAGAAGAATCCTACTTTAATCTTAACACAGAGACTGCAGGGTCACAGATCAAAGGAAACTCCTTCTTTAGTGGTTACCGGTGTCCCCCACTTAAGCTTGGGAAAGTCATCGAGTCCCACTGGCAACTGAGGTTCCGAAAAGAGAATTCAGGATCCAAGGATTCACTGAGCCGACGTGGAAAGCTGCGGTGAGTATATACATCGTAAGATCGCATTTTCAGCAGGCCTGTCGGGAATTTCATATGTATTCCAATCACAGGGAACTGTGTCTGAGAGTGGTTTAACACTTTGTGGTAGGGCCCAGTCTGTTAGTGAATTATGGAGCTCTCTGTAACAGCTAAAATTATTGCAAAGTAATATAGTAATACAAGACAATCAGCACTCATGGAAAACATCGTAAGAGCTGATCATGGATTAATTCTGAACTGTACAACACTCGTTAACTCGCCTCATATGGGTTGCTTTGAAAATTCGTCATTAGTCGCGTATAAATGTGTCAGCTGTACTACTCAGTGCACGATGACTGCAGATGCTGGGTCTGTGTTCAGGAATGAAAATAAAAAGAACAGATATGGACCAATGAAAGATTGTATGAGTGTTTCCTGCAATCTGGGATTACAGAATAAAGAGCTGAGGTCGTATATTCAAAGTGTTAACGGCGATGTCATTATCTTTAAACAATAACCCAGCAGGATGCCCAAGCACAACGACAAGTCCGTCATTAAGAGCCTAAACATTAAAAGCATTTAGGTTTATATCCAGACTTTCAACATGGTTTACAGGAAAGAGGGGCTGGACATAGTTTATCTTGAATGTCACACAAGTACAAATTTTCATTACACTGAACAATTCATGCCACGAGCAACAACTGTCTTCGGTGTCTTGTGTGGCAAATACTAAAAACTACAAAATGGAATTAATATGATCAATGGACTTTTACATTAAACAAAAAAGAAATATGAAAACAATCAGTAGTCGTGGCAACAATCATAGCAAGTATAATAGCCATACAGTCTTGAAGTCTTATTAAAAATCAATTGTCAATAATAAGCAATAGATATAACATACCATGGGTACTGCAGCAACATTATTGATCGGTATTTTACATACACAAGTACAGTATGTAGACATATCAAACACCAGGATACGAAATAATTAAGTGGATGAAAAAGATGCCTGGTGAGAGACAAATTCTGAAACTATTGTATTATTTTAGGTCAATAGTTCAGTTTTCAAAAGGCTTGAAGCATTCCAACTAAATTCCGTTATAAAATCCTATTAAATCCCTTCCTATAATTAGATTTGAATTCAAAATTTTGATCATGGAAAATAATGCATTTACTATAGACCACAGAACAATTGCATTAAATGATTAGACTGCAAATACCCACTAAATCCACTTAATAAGTAAACAAAGCTACAAAAATGAGTAAAACCTAAAATAGGCCTACAATTAATTTGGATTTTGGTGCATTCACCCACTTTAAGGCTCAGCACATGCACATTTTGACGTGTAAATGTTGATTATTCGATCCGTTTTAGGGAGATCAATGGTTAATTGCGTTTTCTATAACTACCACTAGGGGAAGCTGTTGCATGAGGCAAAACTTTGGCCACTGAGAAGCACACTGAAGTGCGGCGTCATTGAAACATATGTTCCCGCAAGTGTAACACTGGCAGTCCGCCGTTCTAACGTGAGCGCCGTACGATGGCCCGTCCTTTGAAATTAATGCCATAAAATGTGCAATGTGTTGTAGTATTTCATAGGATTGACTTAACACTGTGAATTGACCTTCAAGAAAGCCCCATTATGAAACATAGGAGATTGCTAGTATGCACGACCAGAAAAGCGATGTATTACGAATACGAGAAAAACAAATACACACACACACACACACACACACACGTAGTGCTCACGTTAGCCGTGTAATTGTTTTTGAAGGGCAGCGTATTTCCATGGGTATTGCTTTTTCTTCGTAATAAATCGCAATAGAATCAAATACGATTAAGTATACGCCACTTTGCCAGTGATTCAACAGCCCGGCGTAAGTCGTTTCAAGGAGACGAGCCCTGTCTACCCCGGCCAGTCCTTACCGATGAATTAACGGTGCACCGTCCAATACAGATAATGAGTGGGGGGGGGGAGGGGGGGGGAGACAGTGTATCCCGTTTATGTTTGTATCTGCGTGATCTATACATTTCAGATGATGCCGGAAATTGTATCGAAGGGTGGACTGGCGAGGTAAAGATAACTGAATGGTGTACTTACCATATTGACTTCAGATACCATGTCTATGCTCGCAATGTCTATATTCATTCCTACTCCCACCGGGGGACCTGGAAACCAACAAAAGGGTTGGCAAAAAAAAAACGTTAATAACTTGTTCATTTATCAAAAATTCGCTACATCCACTGCATGCGTGTCCGATATGAAACACCCCCATACGCCGTGCATTAGCCAATAATCTGTATCTCATTCGCATCCAGGTAATAAATATCCACTACGCCGGTGAGTTAACGTCTGGTTGTGAATGCAATTGTTGATTTCTAAAACACTACACGACCTTTCTAATAAAATAAGAATAATAACAGTATGGAAAACTACTTTCTCCCTTTCATAGAAACTATGTAGGCTATATAGATATTTTGCTTTCGCATGTTAAAACCACTGACGTTAACATCCTTAAAATTGCAATGGACATTTACAACCTGACCGTAAAAGATGATCAAAGTGTATTTTCGCATACAGTAACAGACAGATGCACGTTATAGCGGGTGGACTCAAAGATAATCGGCGTATTGCAAAAGTTGAATTTCATATTAAATTGGTACAAGTTTTAAAATGCCATCGTCGTAAACTACGCATTAAAACAGCATACAAAGACGATGTCTCTATAAAATGAACATTGTACGTTATCGGAAAGCCTGGCCCGCTACCTTCACGGTCGGGAGCAACGTGCACTTCACTTTAAAATGAGCTCTTGTGTCTGGCAATTCACAAAATTCAAGAAATAGCCACGCATGCTTATAAATAGAACACCATTGCATTAAATAAGTGTCTCTGTTAAATGGTTTGATTTACCTCCAAAATCTGGCCTCAAGCGAATGTCATATCCTTTCAACAGTCTATCCACAGTTTCTTTGACGAGTGACATATTGCTAGGGTCATTGACACTAGAAGAAAGGGAGATGCATTCTTAGTTAAAGATGTTTCTATGTCCATTTACAAGTGATATATAGTACATGCACGCGGAGAAAGTACGAATCATCTAATCACTCACCTCTGCGCACAAACAACGGCCACAATTAAAGGAAAAGTCCAAATGCCGAAATAGCTTCTTTTTCTAATTCTCAGCATCGCCATAGTTTTGATATGATTTTGGATTTCAGTGAAGACAGACGAGGTCCAACTTATTCTTGCCAGTGCCGTAATTCCAATGTGGGGCGCATGCGCACACGCTACCACAACATCAAGGAGCAGCGGCTGCTGATGTTGGTGGTAGAGCAATTTCCCAGGCTGGGGGAAAATTTAAAGGGGAAAGCGAAGCATGGATCGAGCGGATCACAGGCGTCCAAAATACAAAAGAAGGGCAAAAAACAGAACTGATATATCTGCAAGCTGATACATCAGAAACATCTAACGCTTTAGATCAAAATAATTCCCGTACGAAATTATTGTGAAACTGGTGTTTACTGTTTTTACATTTCACTTAATTTACCTCCCGCGGTCATATATTATCATTGACAATAACCCGTGGCCAGGAAATATCAAACAAGCAAACAAACAGACCGACAAACAAGCAGACAAACTTTTCCTTGCTGTTACCAGCAAACAACGGCCGATGCGGGAGCCTGATTCATTACAGTATTCTGGTCCATGCTCGGGGGGCCGGATGCCTTGCTTTGAATTTTAACATGGGTTTAAGGTGGTCTTGCCTGGGTTTAAGGGGAATGGGTTTCACAGTGTCAGCTGCTCGCATGTGTGGTGATGTTGGGGGGCGGGGGGGGGGGGCGTTAATGAGTGCTACATATCCGAGCATTATGAAATCGGAAATTACTGGGGAAATAACGCAACATATTACTTTCTCATGCATGTATATTCAGTTTTGTTTTTTTGTTTTTTGCTGACTTTTATTAAATGCCAAACTAACAGCTTTTTTTTTTTTAATCATTATTATGCAATGACGCTGACGTGCAATACGCTTAAAAAACCTCTGCAAGAAGAGAATGTGATGCTTCTGTGCTCTTCTGGGGGGGGCGCGTGTAGGCTGGCGCCGTTGGCAGGTGGCCACGTTTGCGGGATGCTGGTCGCACGCGCGGCTGTGGGCTACGCTGCTCGCCCTGCGGATAACGTGAGTCGAACTTCGGGTACACGACAGTGGTCTCTAATTAGTAGAAAATGTTGATGATGTTGATCAAAAAAAATAAAACTCTATAAATACTGCAGCCTGACGAGTCTTTTTCAGCCTAATTAAATGACATTAAAACTGCCTCGTTTCAGTTCAGAGTTTAGCCAATATACGATTTGGATCAGCATGACTTGTAACGCCGATATATATGACAGAAGATAGGAACTAATGTAGGAATAAAGTGAAAGGTTTCAATACCAGTAATCAGTGCCTGAAACGCCCTGAAGACACATGTCAGGGGTGTAAAAGGAGGCGGCATCTGAGACTCCATGGCACGAGACACGGAGGGTGGGACGGCACGCGGGATTAATGCTCCGCTAGTTATAAAACCCACCCCAGTCCTTCATTTTAACCCTATACATCTATTAGTCCCTCGTTAGTTTTATTTTGGGGGGATATTATAATATTTAGCTATAATATACGTTAATATGCCCAGCAACATTAGCATATAGTACTATAAATATAATATAATTTAAATTAAGTTGCAACCTAACCCTGTATTCCCGACAAAGACATATCTCGTAAAGGAATAAATGTTTTTTTTTCCCCTTCGCGAATGAATTCGCCTCTGTGTGCGAATATCAATGTTGTTTCAGCAAGATGTCTATAAATCTCTGTTGTAGTTCCAATATATGGTTAGAGGAGTGCGACGGAGTTGCAGTGAGATATTGTTAAAAATCCAGCTATGGTATTTAAACTTTATCACTGTAGCTCGTCGATTATGAGCCAGTCGAAGGTCCATGACACTCCGTTTGATTTGAACCTTTCGCCAGGAATGAAGGCGTCAGATAGTTAATTAAATAATACATAGTTCCGAGAAGTTGTTCTTTATTTAATACATACTTTTATTAATAAGTTATCGTTTTGTATTTTCTACGGCACCAACGCAGACCGACCATGTTAATATAAGATTACATCTGTGCTTGCCAAGTCATTAATTTTGCTGTTAATGTTTAAGCTTTAGCTTTTATATTAATCGACTTATCAGTAATCAGTGAAGTGTATTATTATGCGTCCAAATTCTTTGGTATTGATTAAAATGCACTGTCATGCTGGGGAATCAAGTCAGCACACAACAAGAAATTCTTATGAACATTATTGTCAGTTCATGTACAAGCTGCCATCGGAATCTCAGGGTTCTCTCTGTGCACATGACTGCAACCCAACAGGTCTACCCATTGTAAGATTTTTTAGTGAAATTTGAGAATGACATCCATCCAACCATCCATCAATTCACACGCACATTAAACATATTTTAGCTTTTTTAAGAAAGAAAGAAAATAAACAAACAAATAAATAATAATTAAATAATCCCCTATTTCTGGTACTTTTATATGTACAAAATAAATGAACAACATGGAGTATAATTCTGAACATGGACATTTTGACAAATACAAGATTTGCCTGGAATTTTATTCCATTTCTCAAAGGTACTGAGCTCATTCTGTACTGATAAACAAAGATTTAGCAGCAACAAGTAGACTTGGGCCTAATTTAGACCGACAACATAAGCAGGCGTAACAGCAGATAATGTCGCACAAAATTAGTCGGTGAGAAAAAAAGCAAAAGATTCTGGTGGAGAGAAACAAAAAAAAAAAAAAACTCTGTGAGGCATATAGAAAATGAGAATTCTGGGAGATCCAAAGCTAATATTCTGCCCATGAATTTGTGAACTTCCAACTGCGTTAAGTGATGCTAAAACTAAAGTTCAGAGTCTTCAATGAGCTTCCATTCGGTCCTGTTCGAGCAGCAATTGATGTCTGGCCAAACACACGATTCATAACTTCATAAACAGTCCCCAGCTTAGCTTGCTTAGCTGCTCACTAATACCACTCATAGTGGGTGTGTAATTTACTCACAATTCTCACTTATTCACCCATCACATGACTCACTCGCTCATTCACTGGATGTTAAAACACCATCTCCCCACCCACACCAGTTACATTGTGATTTTGGAGATTTTTCAGAAATAAAAGCGTCATGTGACAGGAACTATGCTATAATGTGTCTGAGTCTGCAAAGGTCCCGCTCGCATTTAGCCACATCATCAGTAATTGGTTTCGAAAACAAAGATAAGTGATTCATTGAGCACAGCGACTAAGGTTCACTGACAGACTCATACCTTGAATCAGTGGGCCGGTCTATTTATCACGGATTCCGTTATTTATCGATTAGCTGGTCAGCGATCCAGGTCGCTTTTGGGATTCTTTGAGATGCAGTCCAGTGTCTACCCCTTTGAAGCAGTTTGTGTACTGATCAAGTAGCTACAGAATGAATCCCCCCCCCCCCGGTACATAGTTAGCGAACAACGATCGTGCAGATTGTGAAAGGTGAGGTCATTTTAATTTAAATGTCTGTAGCACGTCCTTTGCGACTAAAGAAGCAGATAGCGTGAAGATCGAAGCTGCCCAGCCATCGCAGATATTTGTGAATGCCTTTTGGGTTATGCAACGCAAACCAGACAGGAAAGCCCAATAAAACGTTTCCGTAGAGACCATCTAAACAACATCATTGATCGTCTGTTTGATTTGAATATGCTTTGCATTTAGATTGCTTTCCCCTGCCTCTAATGCGCTAGGTTACAGCTGCAAGCCAGAGAGTTCTCCGCATTTTGGCGACAGGTGAGGTGCTATATCCAAGGCACGCAGTGAGCCGTGTGGGCGTTCTGGCTGACCGAAACAAAGCGCCGGCCATCATGAACTAGGACCGGAAAATCAGAAGGGGCTATGCACCCCATACGCTTTTTCTCAATGTTAAACCTCGTGTGGGGGTAGTCTTTGGCCTATGATCAGAAGGTCACAGGTTCAAATCCCACAGTTGGCAAAGTTGATTTCACTGCTGGGCTGGAGAACAAGATCTTTAACTGCTGATTGCTTCAGAGCTTGTCTGATCATACTTTCTCAAAAAAATAAAAAACAATTTCGAGTAAAAGCATCTGCAAAATAAATAAAATGTAAATGATATAGTTCCCGTTGTCTTGAGATGAAGCCACTGATGAGATTCGGGAAGGGCTGCAGTGGTGCTGTCAGATGCTGGGTCGCCCTTATCTTCACACTAATCATGCCAGCATCAAAGGAGTCCTGGAGCAGATCTCGGGGGATAAATGAAGAGGCAGCATTTTGCTTGGCTAAAATAATTATTAATCCAGGGTGTACTCCAGCCTTGTGCTCCCCCCACCTGGCAACCCTGACCAGGATAAGCTATTGCAAGATGGATGGATAGATAGGTGGATGGATGTTTTAGCAGGGTGATATAACCTTTACACTCCTGGCACACATTCTTTCCTCTTATACACCATAGAAACATTGTGCTCGACACTTTCAGCTCAAAATTAATATATTGCTCTACCCTCAGCTGGAATTCAGGTAGTTTTCCCAGCTGACCTGTGACGTTAAGCAGTGTGCAGTGCGAGCGGAAGGGAGGCAGAAGATGGAGATGGTAGTGGAGGGAATGTCATCTGCAGGTTCCTGCAGACTTTCATGGTGGGGGGGAAGCCTGAGAAGGTATCTGAAGAGGGATGGAGCTGACGGAGAGAACAGGGACAGCTGCAGGATGGAATCCTCAGCAGGAGTTTGGGGAACAGGTGGCCAACGTTTGGGGGAATCAGAACCCGGTTCACCGCGTTAAATCAGCCAGAAGACACCAGATCGGTATCATCTGTATGCAAGATGACTACAGGCGTGCAAAACAAGGCCTGCTCTTTAGGGCACAAGTACGTGATTTGTTGAGTGAATGAACATCTTCATCGTAGGCCAACCAGAAGGGAACTTTAGTCGTGGCTCAAGGGAGTTTTACTTGCACAAAAATGTTCTGAGGGCAGAAGGAAAAAATGATTGGTTCAGAGATATGACCAATCAGATTTAGAGGAGGCGGGTCCAAGCAAACTAGAGGAGGCGGGACCAACCAATCAGATGTCTCCTACGTGCGAAGTTATTTCATTCCTAAGCTGCTAGTCCCTTAAAAGTAACCATAATCCACTGTGATTGGATGATACCTGTGTTAGTGTGGATCTGTTTTCCCTTGAGCCTTAGAAAGGTCAGGTAGGAGGTTTTTGAGGAGCTTTCTGAGGAATCGTGGCAGCTATTTAGCTGCACAAGCATCTGCGTGACTCTGCATTACTGACTTGTAAGAGGGATGCAGCCTGAATCTCTTGCATTTGCAGACTGTAACCTTTTAGCCACCGAACTGCGCTGCCTGCTTAACAATGGGCTACGATTTCCATCAGGTGGTTCAAAGGTGGGGTCCTGTGGGTCAGATGGTCGAGCTAATATACGGAATACCACATTTATGTAGGAATACAACATAAGCAGCGGGGACGTTAGCATGCTGGGCGTTCCTGTTAGCATTGCAGGTATGCTGACGGTGTATTCTGTACATAACGGGGGGGGGGAGGGGGGGGTGGTTAAGAATTCAAGATACTGTCAGTGGGGAAAAGAAATGTAATTACCTGTGAGAAAAACAAAAGGGATCAAATTTTAAATTCACGCTTTATAAAATAAAAAAAAAATACCAAAACAAATGATCAGAGTTTAATGAATTACTGTAATAAATACAACAAAGCTTTTAAGTACTTTGTTCTTGCATAGAAGGTTTCGGGTAGAGAGTGGAGAAGGAAAAGAGATTGTGTGTAGGGGTGGGCGTAGAAAGGGGTGGACGGATTGTAGGAGCACCGTAATTTGGCTGGAAAATAACAACCAACAACCAGGCCCAACCTTCTAATACATCCATGTAGTGTTTGACTTGACCATTAGCATCACCTCATATAGCGAATCAATGTCATAGTAACTTTTTAAAAACTAGTTTCATTAAGGAATTAAGTGAGTTGGTGGTGAAATTTAACAAAGACACGGAATGGCTGAGGTGCCCCTGCGGAGAGCTTTGGGAACTGAAGTGGTGTTCATCTAGCCGTCCAACAAGATATCAGTAGCTTTTTGGGGAACGGAAGAAATTCCTGTTAGTTTTTATTGTTTTACTCATAATCGCATATCTTCTAATATTAAATGGTGTTTTTCATTCTGAGAATATATGCACTTGCCGCTCAAAATTGGCTTTAAATAGTTCCTATGACAGCCTTAGACTTCTATACAGTTCTGTATATGCAGTAACATCTCATGAAAGATAGGTTAACATCTAAAGTATGCATCTCTTTTTGTCACTTTGACATGGAATCTAAAAAGCAGCTCTAGTTCAATGCCAGTAGAAGCCCCCAGTGGAATGCATTTACTTCGATTCTTCATGCTGTTTGATGCTGTGCTTAGCACAGTGCTCTCTGTCTACTCTACAGTGAAAGTTTAACAGCTGCAAACTAACTGGGCATCAACCTTGCCTCCTTTATACTGGAGAACCTTTTAAAAGCCTCCAGGAATAGGTGTGAGAAGCTCACAGAGATAAAGATCCAAGGTTCTGGCTAAGCTAACTTCATTTGGTGGCCCAGTGGATAGCGGGTGATGTTACAGTACCGTTTAGGCCTCTCCCTGCCTTCCTAACCTCCCGTCGCCTCTCTCCAAATACTCATTTCAGTCCCAGGTCATGATATCGATAAAATGAAGCGTCGGAAATGATCGGGCCCGCGGCCCCAGCGAACAAATATTTTTAGCCCGCTCAGCTAAAGACCCAAGCCCCCAGATGAAGAAGGTAATTTCTGTGGGTGTAGATTTCAAGTGGGATAGCAGGGAGAGGATTGACAGTCTCTTAAATTACATGTGGGTGTTGGGACGGAGCGGAGGCAGCAGAATCCTCCTGTACTGTATATAAAAATGCCCCATCCTCACAGGATACCCATCTTATTTAATTAGCAAATGCTTTTATCCAAAGCAACATACAGGGTCAGGCAATCACTGGAGCAATTGGGGGTTTAAGGGCCTTGCTTAAGGACCCAGTGGTGAAATGACTCTGCTGAGCATGGGATTGGAACCAACAACCTTCTGGTCACAGGTATAGCAATCTAGCCTAATGAGCCACACCCACTCCTCAGCAGCTCCTATTCACCCATACATCAAAACACACACGGCATTTTCCACTGCTGTCTCTTTGCCACTTTTGCAGATGTGGAATCGTCTAACTTTTACAGTGCCACAATGCAAATCAAGCTGATTTGATTGCCCGTCGCATCCTTCCAAGAGGCTTTCAAGGGCGCGAGCCAGAAAGCTACAGAGGTGACAATCTGCTTAGGGAAACATAATCACACCATCAAGGGCATATAATCCCATGAAGGCATAGCGTGCTCTGATTAGCAGGGTCACCTGACTGCACATCCCCACTTTGGGTCACAAGGCATCTCTCCCGTTTTCGGGACCTGTAATCTCTAGCAAAAATCAATAGTTGAAAGCTGTTACTGTAGTGTTACTATTCCACAGAACCATAGCCATAATAAATTTTAGGGGTGGGGGGGCAGGGGAGGTGCTTCTGTAGATTTTGAGGAAGCAAAATTCGGGGGGTGTTCAAACTCATAATTTTACTACCTAGCTACATTCCTGATTGGTAATAAAAATTTTTTTGGGGGGGGGGGGGGGGGATTTTACAGCATACCTGTTATCCCAGGAACCAAGAAATGCACTACTAAATCCCAGTTTTCAGTATTAGTACTTATTACCTAAGGTCCTATATTGTATGACTTGATAAACCATGGAAAATTAATTTGATCATGATTAAGGTGATTACTGTGGTTACCGTGGTGATTAAAGTTAAAACACGAGATCTTTATGTGTTTTGAACATTATGCCTTAGAGTGCTTAAAACTTACTCACAAAGGTAATCAAAAAAGATCGTCTGCCGGATTTTTGCTTAGCATTGACTTTATATGCAAACCTTGCTTCTGTTTTATTTTTATATTTTTATTGTTTGAAAGTATTTGTCTTAATATCGCCTACAGATATTTTAATAACAATAGAAGGTCAGAGTGGAATTTCTGAAAAGGCAAATTTTCGAAAAAGCGCAAACTAAGGACTTTTTTTTACCCCTTAAAGTAACTCATGTAATTATACCGGTATTAGAAAACAAAGAGAAAGTGGTGTGATATTGTGCATCAGGGCAGAGTATCTCTGGCTTGTGTTTGTGTTTGTAGAAGTAAAAATAATCTGACAAATATCTCTGGGGCCTGTATTACAAAGCAGGATTTAGCTAGCTAGTTCGCTAAAAAACTTAGCAGATTCCAAGGTACCCAAGTTTGAATGGATTTCATCTCCGTTCAACTTACATATGATCCAAACTACTAAATATGACAAGTTCTCTTGCTGACTCAAAAATCCATCTTCATGATGCAATCCCCTGGGTTTTGTGGCGCCGTGGTTTTTGGCGCCCACGGTTTCGAGTAGAGTTCCATGTGACAGACGGCGCCCCCTGCAGGTCCCCGTCGGCGGCCACTGGAAATGTGGCTTTGAGAGGCATTGTTTGTCCAGCACAGACCAGTTTAAGTTTCCCATCTGCTTTTTGCGTGATATTAATACATTCAGAACCCCAGTGGGTGTCACTCACACTGTGTCATTTTCCAGAGCCAACGGGTCCACTCGCAGTATTTTTATTGGAATGACAATGATTGATCTGTAACAGTCTGAATGTCCTGACTGATAATGGACATGCAAAATGAAACCCATCAGCACACATGTCAACTAATATAAATGACTGAACGAGAGACCTGGAATAGGAGTGATGCTCAAAGGATATCAGAATCGAACAGAAAACAAATTAAAAACATGCTAATCTCTGATTTTACTTTCTCTACACCATTCCTCTCTCCGTATCTATTTTGTCCTCCAACAAACAGCCAGACATTTGACCTTCGTCATGGAGATGAGTGCCAGCGGGTTCACATTTGGCAGCCCTGGATGGCGGATTCTACAGATACAGAAAGACACCGGCAAATGCAAATACTGTCATTAATACGGATGGATAAAAAGGAATACAAACACCCGGATAATTCCGGAAATTTCAATATGCGAGTTTGTGATACATGCGACAATAGTAAACATCCATCCGTATTCTATTGCCAATCACCCAGCACAAGGTCACCGTGCCTTTTCCAGAGAGCGGGGGCCATAAGGCAGGGAAAGAGGACAGCAGACCCTGCGTAGATGTCAGTCCACCTGAGAACATGCTTTTGGACTGTGGAGCTCCTGGATGAGTCCCACACAACAAGGAAAGAAGATGCAAGCACACAGAGAGCTGGGGTGGGATTCAAATCCTACAGTGCTACCCAGGGCCAAATTTAAAGGGGTGGGGGGGGGCTAAAGTCATTGCTAGGGGCTTACCTACAGCATTAAAATATTGTGCCCCTTCCCTCACACATTTTAGGACCCTGGACTGCAGCCTAAGTTAGCCTACAGATAAGCTCGGCCTTGGTACTATTCATCGACCCCCTGTGCCACTCCGATATTATACATCCGACCAAGTCATTTTTATTATTTCACCTCCTTGTTGCGCAAGGACCTCCTTTGGAGATGGGCGAAGGAAATGGAAGTTTGGAAATGTCAAAGAGAATCACTGCAGAGGGACAGCTTACACGAAATGCGCGGCGCGATTAGAGCTTTTCCTTAGTGGTTCGTTCCAGACGCATTTTCAGACGCGCGTTAATGAAACAGTTTTTTAGCGCAAATATATAAGCTTGTAACCCTGAAAGTTTGTTTGTTTGTTGGTTTGCCTGTTTGTTTATTAAAGAAGAGGCTTTATTCACCACGTAAACAGAATTGGCTAAAACTGGCTACGAGTCTTCCCCGTAGGCGGAGTTTGATGTTTACGCTTAGGGGAGCAAAACAGCATCTTGCTCACCCTGTATTAGCGCACGTATCTGATGCACACATAACCTATCATGTTGTCTACCTATAAGGTACCAACACACTGCTTATGCAAAGGTGCAAAGTGCCAGAATGGAACACGGTTGTAACCTCACAATACTATCGATTCACTGAACCTTGACGGGAAACAGCTGCATTCCAACAACTAACTAAAAGAAATACCTTCAGAATACCTTCCAACCCAGAAATCTCTGGGGCAGAGGCATTGCACCCCCCCCCCAAACATATTATTATACATTAGACCAGTGTTTCACAACCCAGTCCTCACGGACCCCCAGACAATCAAGAACAAACCAATCAAGAACACCGAATACTTGTTATAGGTGCGCTGGAACCTGGGAGGGAGCAAAAATGTGGACTGTTTGGGGGTCCCCCAGAATCAGCTGAATGTAAATTGTCCTTAATGTCCCTTGTAATGGACTGGCATTCAGGCTGGGGTCTTTCACTGCCTGTGCAATGGATTTCCTGCATTAGGTTCCTTGCTCCCTTCTACCCTATACCTCAGGGTTTCTGAAGCCGGTCCTGAGGGACCCCCAGACAGTCCACGTTTTTGCTCCCTCCCAGCTCCCAGCCAATCAAGAACACAGAATACCTGGTACAGATGCGATGGGAGCTGGGAGATGGGAGGGAGCAAAAACATGGATTGTCTGGGGGTCCCTGAGGACTGAGTTGGGAAACACCGACTGACAGCCAGGCAACTGCAGCTCTGAGAGTCATCATTAGTCAGATTCTCTCCGAGCCTCAAATCAGGTCCAGCATTAGCAAGGTGTTCAAACAGCTGACCCTGATTATCCATTTATCGTCCTCATGTCAGGTGCGGTGATCGCCTTCACACCTGAAAATAGCATGATTCATTACCAAATAAATGAAAGAAGCACCAAGCTTTGGTGACACCCCCCTACTCCCCCCTCCCCAGACATCTGCTACATATTACTAGATCCTCAAAATAGCTGAGTGAATTCTGTGTGGAAAAATGGGCAGAGAAGCTGAAAATGAGATTGGGGCGGAAAAACTTCTTCCATGGCATTCATTTCACCCTTGAAAAAGTCATTTATAACTTTGAAACAGGAATCATTTAAATAGTGACGATTAGTGCAGTAGAAAGTCTGCAAGTAGTACCTCAACAGAGCCTGCTAGATGAAAGAGGGAATCTATTTCATATTCTACATAATTATCAGTTGGCAATATAATATTAACTGTGCAGTCTTTGGCTATGTAGCATTAAATACTGTACATTTTCTTTTAACATATTTAGTTAATGCAACATACAAGTGAGGCGAATAGCACACTGCAAACTTACTGTAAGGGTAATTCTAGCCACTGGCTGTTTTTGCTGCTCTGCACTGGACAGAGACGCTATTAGCAGACCTTGTTAACCCAGGACTGGGGCAATTTATAGCCCATGATTGCCCATTTTATTTAGGCTCTGGTTCATAAACTATATTTATCCTAACATAGAATTTGCTTTATTCAGTTCATAGATGGAAGCAATGAGTTATTTCCTAGCTAGTGCTGCTCACATTCTTGTAAGATTGGGAAAATATCGAAAAGGGCTAGAATTGCCTTCATCTTAGCCTATATGCTGTCAAGGAGTCGACAAGGCATAAGTGCAGCTAGGCTAAGCTTCCAATGAATGGCCAGGTACAGGTGCAAGCACTATTGGTGGATCAGGAGCTACACAAGTGCTTCTGAACCGGGGTACCGCAGGCCACTAGGGGGCGTTAGCGAGGACGACACTGATGACATTCTGACTGAACCTAGGGATGGGCAGAAGCCTATATCGGATTTTTACGGTATATAAATAATTTTCCCAAATGAATTTCAGGATGACACAATACTATTTATATTGATAAACTGTAATTGCGCATTAAAATTAGGGCTTTATTGAACAAATATAATAGAAACCAGTAGTATTCCTTCCAGTTTGCAAATAACATGAGTTTCAGTCATGACATCGCACAGAATCCCATAATTCACAGCTAAAATGAAATCGCTCCGTTAGCAGCAGCTCACAGGAAAGCTGATGGCCAGGAAACATTGTTACCTGGTTCATTTCCTTTTAAAACATTGTTAAAAATATCATAATTTGCAATATTTGTTTTATTTTGTTGACGATTAATACCTTACAGTGAGGGTCTATTCAGATATTGAGTGCATGTTTAGTGGTTGTCTGGTTTCTGTTTTTAGAGTCATTTGCCAGAGGTTAAAGATTTGTTTTGTTCATAAACATTCGTCTTCTGTTTTGAGAACAGGATGATCAGCTGAATACGTTCAAAAGGAATTATATTGTTTGGTATTGTAACCAAATGAAACTATATTTGTATAAATAAACATCAGCAATTTTTGTCATCATCAGCGAACGCATATCAGAGAAACGATATCGTAGCATGTGCAGGGGGGCCCAAACATGTTTTTCTGGACCGGGGGGTGGGGTCCCTGGATGAAAATGATTGAGAATCCCTGAGCTACACAACAACAAGCAAGAACCTAATAAGACCATTCAAGAGCCAGAAATGTAACATTAGAACATTCAGGGAGCATGAAGAGACATCAGATTAATCAAAGAAGTTTGTTGTTCTCATGAGTATGTTATGGGTCCCACAGTTACTCAGCGAGTTAAGCCTGAATGATGTAAAATATGTTTTAATATTCAGTACATACAGTGTATGATTGATGGTTTGTCAAACTGCAGAACACGCATTGTAGAACTCTGTTCCACCCCGACCATAATGGCTTTGTCGACAGCCTGATTTCATTCCCTGCCTGTTTTCTTTGCAGTCGGTGCTGAAACTGCACTGTTTTGTGTTGTGACACCCATCCCCAGTGGCAGATTAACGAGTCCCGGGGCTCCCTGATCACTCTAGGCCCTGGGTGGCAGCCTAGGCAAGCCCGTTCATTAATCCACCCGTGCCCACCGCTGTGCCTCTCCCCAAGTCCACATTCCTCCTTCCTACCCACATGGTTCAGGTCGCTGTCCCGCCTGGAGTCAGTCAGACATCTCGTAAATAAAGACATAAAGGGTTTGAGCTCTGCTTCTGGGACAAGTATATATCACTGCAGCCAGCAGCCAAGTGGGAGGGGCAATATAGAGTGGGAGGGGCAATGTTTAGTAGGAGGGGCAATGTCGAGTAGGTGGGGTTTATCACGAGGGGTAGGGATAGGGCATCAGATGACAGGGCCCTTGTTATAAACTCCTCCCACATTACCCATCCTACTCGACATTGCCTCTCCCACTTAACATAGCACCCCCCCCCCTCGACATTTGGTTCCTGGCTGCAGCCTCTCCTTCTGGGGATAATATCAGATGTTGGCTTGAAGCCTATTTAGTTGGACATAGCTCTGTGTACTGTTCTGATCACATGACCTGTTCTATCAACCCAAAGCCATTTGTTTTGACACAGATCAGTGCTTCCAGAGTGTCAACAGTTTCCCAGCCACAGAAATTATTGTTTTAAAAGTCACATTGTATTTTCTCTGATAATATGGTGTAGTAAAGGAATTTTAAGAGGGTTCAGAAAAAAAACACCTACAAATAAAAAACATTTAACACTACATACGATTGTATCGATTGTATGTCCGCTAATTGTCTTTTGACTACTAACATTTGTCATTATTATAAATATGCTGAAATGCTATTTTCATTTAAATTATTTCGATTCTCTTGCGTAGATGGTTCTTGGTATAACTAAAGAAGAGTTTGCGTTGAAGCTCCCAAAAAGAGATCAGCTTAGTATGTAAAGTGTCTTCAGATTACGACTCTCTGACTGACATCTTACATGTGACACCACATTAGTTAATAATTACACGAAGCATCTATTGTTACATAATACAACCTGTCATTACTGAGTAGAGATCTGACATTTGTACTTTTTAACTGAAAGGAAAAAAAAAAACATGCATGCAGAGTTTTAGTTACTCCGTATACATACTGCCCTGAGGGGAGAGAGTCAAGTACAATATTGTAGTAGGTTGTATTCCATTAATATTACCCAATGTTCCGTTTAATGCCGTCTTATACTCTGTAACAAGCATATGAAACAATAAACCTGTGACCAATGGATTTTTGACCGTCGTGCATACCCAATTCCTAATCATGTCATACAGCACGAAATAAGTCTGTAATTATTTAAGTACAAGAAACTAAATTTCTCACATTGTGTAGGCCTGCATGTCGGGTTTGCAAACTCAATTCATACTCGACTTATATATTTCCTGTGCATAGCGTTTGTGTTACTTGGTGTGATATGGGTGGCTTTTTAGTCATTTGTAAATAAAAATTATTAAACACAATGAAACGCGTTCGTTGAAAATGGATACTCCGCTCGATTCCGCCTTTAAACTTTATTATGAATTTAACATCTGTGGAGTGCTCTCTCACAGGGAAAATGAAAGCATCTCTGGCGTAATCTCCAGCAGCGGGATATCTGAGCCTTTTCCAAATCTCCTAAAGGGTCCGGGCTAATTCTCTGCCAAAACTATCAGTGGATTTCTTCCTTCTAATCTCCCATAATGCCTTATTCGATTATTGTCAATGCTCTCCCTTACTGTTCTTACGTCTCTTAAAACTCCTTCGGTGTTTCTCCCCTAAAGAGAGTTATTCAGATGAAGACCTACCGCAAGAGTCAAGTGGATGAGGGCAGGCGCAAAAACAATTTAGATGTATATTAAACCGCGGATGCGAATTGAATCGATAATATCAAATTATGGGCGGCGCGGGCTATTTTAGTTGACGCGCCTCTTTTCGTTGCAGAGTATGCAAAAACTATGGCTTTCTTCATCACTTGCATCTTCCTGTCTTGGTGAGTCGAGGTTTTCGTTCGCTTGCAATAAAAAGTGAAGCATGTGAGGCGCGTTTTTCTAATTAATGGTTATGTCATGAAGCGCGGTAATAAAACGCCGGGCGAAGTGCGCGGCGAGTTTGTAACTAAGGAGCGCTGTTTGTTTGCAGCATCGGGGACGTTTGGGGAAACCAGCAAACAGAAGCCAGGGTCTATTTGGATAATATAACCCGGATTTTGGACAGATTATTAGACGGCTACGATAACAGGCTCCGACCTGGATTTGGAGGTATTTCCTGTAATCTCGCTAAAGTGTTTAAAAGTGTCAATAAGCTTTTATTTATCTTATACTGAAATATTCTCCGTTATGTATTAATCAGTAGGGATTTCTTACGCAACACCTATAGCCGCGTATGTCTTGTGTAAGTGAGTAATTTCTCGGACAACTATTATTCTTTTGTGCACTTTAAGTTACTTTTTTTCTCTAGTTGTTCAATGAACTCATATGTTTAATGCATATTTAGTAGTAAAATTCATTGGCTAAGAGGATTTGTGTTTAAAAAAGTAATTTCTATAGATCGTTTTCTACTGTATCGATAAGTTGTGTCTGAAGTTTATGAAAATAAAACCACGTCATAAGTATGACTTTACAAAACGATGTTTTCAGGTCCTGTCACAGAGGTCAAAACAGACATCTTTGTCACCAGTTTTGGTCCGGTTTCAGATGTAGAAATGGTAGGTCCAGCGATTGCATGCCTTTGTATATATCGTAGTTGTATCTGTCTTTTTTTAAAAAATAAATAATTTTAATAAAAGAGTAAGTAAATTAGTGACTGATCTTTGGTTTGCGACATATATGAGCAAGCGTCTTTTATTATGGTTATGTTGTGAACGTTGTTCTTAACCGATTAAGCACTTTAATCTGTTTGAGAGTCCTTGTCGGGGAAGGTCTCGGATTAGCCGTTAATTTCAGTGTCTCCCTGTGCTATTTTAACATCTTAAAGCCACTGTCTCCATCATGTAACATGTTATATGATTCCTATGGCTTCAAACTAGAACTTACACAGCTTTCAAACATTCTCGCTTGCATGTGGTTCCTGTGTTATCACTTGGATTTTGACTTGAATAGCTGAGCTGTTCGTTTCTTTGGATTATATTTTATAGTTATATTAATCAGTAGAATACTCCGGAACCTGTTTTATTAAATAAATGGTAAACGCAACAAAAATGTAAGTATGTCTGGAATAGATATATCGTTTTGTACGTGCTCATCATTTAAAAAAAAAAATAAAAATCGGTGACCTGGTGATGTGAGTTTTGGATGTGGACAAACGCAGGAATATACCATGGATGTTTTCTTCCGGCAAACGTGGATCGACGAGAGGCTTAAATTCGACGGGCCCACGGAGATCCTGCGCCTGAACAACCTCATGGTCAGCAAGATCTGGACACCGGACACCTTCTTCCGGAACGGGAAGCGGTCCATCTCTCACAACATGACCACTCCCAACAAGCTGTTCCGTATCATGCAGAATGGGACTGTGCTCTACACCATGAGGTACATGCAACCAAAAGGGCCAGCTCTTCCAGAACACAATGTGTCCCACCATGTGTGAGGTTTAAGTACCACAAACAGTTTGTGGCCAGCCTGATCTCACGTTGTAGTCATTTTATAATCTGTGTTTTTGTCATCAATTTGTACAATTTTGCACGTACATACAATTTTCCTACAGTAGATCTTTCTCTTTTTATTTGTATAATATGGCAAAGCACTGGTCCAGTGCGTGGAACTGTTACCTGGCACCTGCTGAGTCGAGTGTATAAATCTGTCTCCTGCTGTGTCTGTAGAGTTTCTATATCCTCCCGCTGTCTGCATCAGTATTGTCAGGGATCTTTGGTTTCTTAAAAACATGTGGTTAGGGGAATATGTGTCAGTAATTCGCCTTTAATGTGCGATTTGGGGATTCACTTGTTTGCAATGTGATAGACTGGTGTCTCTTTTATGTGCGTGTGTGTTTGTGTGTGTGTGTAGACTGCAGACTCATTCTGACTCTGCTTGATTAGATTCAAGATTCAAGAGGGATTTATTGTCAGTACAACAATATACATAGTATACAGTGTATTGAAAT
>JAODJU010000048.1:4047248-4057643 GCA_026776725.1 Gnathonemus echidnorhynchus
GATTCAAGAGGGATTTATTGTCAGTACAACAATATACATAGTATACAGTGTATTGAAATGCTGTCCCCCCCCCCCCCATGGTGCGTAGAATATAAAATATAGAAAAATATATACAGAGATTACACATAAGAAATAAGAAGAATTGTAAACTTAAATACCTATGAGAACTATGAAAATCTCTGTACACATTTAAATACTTATAAAAACTATAAAAATCTCTGTACACTAAACAGGGACAGCAGGACATAACAAGATGCTTCAAAAGTGGTTCTGTATGGAAATGTATGGAAGGCGGAGTTAGTGTTGCGTTAAATGGCGGACTGTTTAATTGCAGGCTTACTATTAATGCAGAATGTCCGATGAGACTCATGAACTTTCCGATGGATGGACACGCCTGTCCCCTCAAGTTTGGCAGCTGTAAGTGTCTCTGATGAAGCTCTGGGTGCCTTTTTAAGAGGTGGGGGGGAGTGACTGGCGACGAAGGCTGACTGTGGTTTTCCTTCTTAAATCTACAGACGCCTATCCCATCAGTGAGATCGTCTACACGTGGAAGAAGGGACCTCTGCTTTCAGTAGAGGTACCAGAAGAATCCTCCAGCTTGCTTCAGTATGATCTGATAGGTCAGACAGTGTCGAGCGAAAGGTTAAAATCCAACACAGGTAAGACACATTTATTCCAAATGAGTCAGTTAAGTTTATATTTATGCGTATATTTATGACGGGGGGGGGGTGGGGGGTGCAGTAGGTAGCGTTTTCGCACCAAGGCTGGATGTCTGAATCCCAGCTGTACTCTGCGTGTAGAGTTTGCATGTTTTTCCCGTGTGATGTGTGCTTTTCCCCCATAATTAAAAACGATGGACTCTGACTGGCATTTCTAAATCTCAGTCATACCTTAAATCATATATACAAAGGGGAACAGGCTTTGTTCCAAAAGATATTTTTGGTTAACGTGCCGTGACATGGCCGTGTGTCCCTTGATATGGCCCTGGGGTAGCCATGATGGGCTCTGGGGTCTCTGTGACCCCGTGATTTCTATAAGAATATAGAAAATGACATCACCATAATTATTTGGAAAGCGACAGTTTCCCTCGCTCTGTGTTGTTGTTCTGTATTGCATTTCCTTTTGAGAAACGTTGCATTTTCGTTAGATCAGTTGTCTGATCTGACATTTGTGCTGTACTGTATTAGCGGCCTACGGCAGCGCGCGCTGTTGCAGGAATTGCTGTCTCGCGCCGCAATGTTTCCGTTCTTTCCCCTGACAGGTGAATACATAATCATGACGGTTTATTTCCACCTGCAAAGGAAGATGGGCTTCTTCATGATTCAGACGTACATTCCGTGCATAATGACCGTAATACTGTCTCAGGTCTCTTTTTGGATCGATAAGGAATCGGTTCCTGCCAGAACCGTGTTCGGTAGGCCTGACGTCGTCAGAAATCAAGTCTGTCCCATCAGCCATCATGTCTCTGTGTTTGCATGCAATGAAACGAGGAAAAAAAAAAAGGCTTTCATGTGTTTTCTTTCATCAGAATATAATGGGTAAACCTGAGAGGCTGGATTTTATAGACGTTCGATACAAAATATTACGCAAAACATGTTGTTTTTCCCACGTTATTTTATTCTTAGCACCTACTTTGTTACTAGGTAACCAGTGCGGATTGGCAATGGCTGCCCACTGAATTGCCTTCGCTTTCTCGTCACTTGAGGGTGAAAAAATAGAAGTGTGAAGAATCTCTGTGGCGAAGCGGGCATCTCAGGATAGACAGCCGCGTGTGGCAGTCACTCGCGGGCCCCGCAGCTCGCGCGCGTTCACAGTCCAGCGTGCTTCAGCGACTCGATGGCCGCCCCGTGAGCGGAGGACTCCCAAGTTCAGTGCCGCTCCCTCGATTAATAGCTCTGATTTGCTCTGTTGGGCGCGCCTCGCTTGGACTCGCTTGGACTCGCTGTCTGTCCCCGCGGCCGGCGTGCCGGACGGACACGCCCTATTAGCTCAGAAGGCTCTGCGCCCCCAGAGAGGTGCGTCCAACGATTTGCTTATCTGGGCTGCGTTTGTTTTGTGTACAAAATAAAGTCAAATAATTAACTGTGCTCCTGATGGTTTTTTTTTTTTTGTTTTGCAAATAAAGATTCCCTGTCCTTTGGGGAACTGTTGTCAACAGTGTTGGTGAACCCTTTAGGTAGCGTGTTTTGAGGGGGCGCCGACTTACCGGCCAGGGGTGGCATTTCCTGAGGGGGCACCGGCTTAGCAGGAGGGGGCGGCATATTCTGAGGGGGCGGCGGCTTCGCAGGAGGGGCTGCACAGGTGGGGATGCTTGCCTGGGGCTTCCAGTCTTTAACCAGCCCATGTCGACATCAGGCAGTGTGGTTTGTTTCCAGTGATTATGGCAGTTTTACAGCATCAAAATCAGGGATCATTTGGATCTAGTGTACGATAGTAAGTCTTCTAATTGGTAAAACAACTGCAGTGATGGAAGTTAAAGAGGGCTGCCCTGGAGGGCTTCCCCCTGGTGTAGGACACCGGCTCCTGCAACCATTGTCTCACAAGACAGGGGACTCCTCAGGCTGCAGTATGAGGTCATCTGGGGTCAGATGTTTTGATCCCCTCAAACAGACCCAGTCTCATACTTGGGCCTTTCTCTCTCTTTCTCCCTTCATTTCCTTTCTGCATCCCATTTTCCGAAGCGTTTAATCTACGCTACCTCCCTGTCGGCTAGCTCCCTCCGTGGATAGTAGCTACTCACATCGACTCTAAATGCAGTGAAGCACTGCTTTAGCCGCAGATGTCTGGCACATTCTCCCTGTGTAAATTAACTATGTAAATATCTCGTTAAGAAGGGGAAACTAGAGTAGGTGCTCAGGTCTTGGTTTCCGAAGGTAGAGCAATATTTTGCAACGAAACTTTCACCAGGTCTGTGATCATCCATTTAATATAGAGGCTTTCATACAGATTTTATCTCATGTTCGGCTGGTCGATCGAGTCCATTATTATATTTTAATCCATGGCTTTGCTTCTTTGGAAGTGGGTGGTCAAACCACACAAACTCAAAATTACAAGACATCTGGTTTCGCTTGCGCTTGTGGACCAGGTGACTCGGCTCTCTGGTGTCTAAATGGATGCTTCATTCTTCTGTTGTTCCATTCTTGATGAATTTTGATCTAGAGCTGGTGAACAAGGCTGTAGGCCCAACTCTCCAGGAGTCCCTTTTTTCCTGGGCTGGGATCTCAATCAAATGTGAAACCTGTGATTCATCTCCATCATTGTTGTTCATCCCATCTCCATTCCAGGTGTCTATTCCATACAGGTCATCCACTTTTTCCTGGAAAGGAAACTAGGTAATTATCTCATCCAGACCTACATCCCATTGATCATGACTGTTGCACAGTCACAGATTGTGTTCTGGATCAACAAAGAGTCTGTTCCTGCACGAACTGTTGCAGGTACATCTCCATCTCTGGCTCCCACGTCATTGATCTTAATTTCCTAACATTCAGTATAATGTTTTGAGGTCCTCAGATTGGGGCAGACGTGTGTCCAAAACCTATGACAGCATCATGTATTTATTATACAGTAGTACTTAAAATTGTTGTATTCTTTTACTCAGTCTAATTGAAGACTTCCAAAGCAGACCTTGGTTTTCCGATCCAAGGCGATGTGATTTGGGTTAGTTGGGATGTGAAAAAGGAAAATGAACTAGAGGAATTACTACCAGTGTCTTCCAAGTGTTTATAACGTTAAGACCCTCTTGGGCACCAAGGGTCCTGGACACAGACCCATTTCTGATCGCAAACAAAAGGTTGTGCTTGAGCTGAACAGTATTAATTTTAACTATGTGTTTGCTGCTGCATTTGTGATCTTATAATTACCTAGTTTAGCCAAAATTTAGCATCAGTTGCTAAATTTGCCTTAATTTTCAATTTGAGTATAAGGCTATGTTAAATTAACCGAATGTAAGGAGTTCCGACTCTCTAGGCTGCAGGTTTTTTTTGTTCATTTTATTATTATTATTCTTATTACATTATTAAAATCGGTTAATATTTTGTTCCCATTCAAATTGCTGTGGATTTGGAGCTTGCACAGGCTCTAAGAGCAGTTACAGCGGGTCGTTGTCGTTAGTTACAGCAGGTTGTTGTTGTTAGTTACAGCGGGTCGTTGTTGTTAGTTACAGCGGGTCGTTGTCGTTAGTTTCAGCGGGTCGTTGTCGTTAGTTACAGCGGGTCGTTGTTGTTAGTTACAGCGGGTCTTTGTCGTTAGTTACAGCGGGTCGTTGTCGTTAGTTACAGCGGGTCGTTGTCGTTAGTTACAGCGGGGTCATTGTCGTTAGTTACAGCGAGGTCGTTGTCGTTAGTTACAGCGAGGTCATTGTCGTTAGTTTCAGCGGGTCGTTGTCGTTAGTTACAGCGGGTCGTTGTCGTTAGTTTCAGTGGGTCGTTGTCATTAGTTACAGCGAGGTCGTTGTCGTTAGTTACAGCGGGTCGTTGTCGTTAGTTTCAGTGGGTCGTTGTCGTTAGTTACAGTGGGTCGTTGTCATTAGCAGAGGGCAGGTGATTAGATTGGGGGTCAGCTTGACATTAGGGCTGTATCACTCAACTGAAGCCTCTTCTGTGTTCTTCCAGGTATCACCACAGTGCTTACCATGACCACACTGAGCATAAGTGCTCGCCATTCGCTCCCCAAGGTGTCGTACGCCACGGCCATGGACTGGTTCATCGCCGTCTGCTTCGCCTTCGTCTTCTCCGCGCTCATCGAGTTCGCCGCCGTGAACTACTTCTCCACGCTGCAGGCCAAGCGGGAGAAGCGCAGAGCGGCAGCCCTGAAGGTGGCGGCCATGGAGGCGGCGGTGGCTGAGGCCGAGGAGGAGGTGGTCCAGGTGAGAGTGCCCCCGGCTGGACGTCCACGGTAGTGCGGCATTAGGCAAACGTGGCGCAGCTCCAGGTTCCGGGTGTTGCCTCGCGGTCTAGGTGACAGGTGCTCAGATCAGCCCACCTGCGTTCTCGAAATATGCTGGAGGTGGAGTCGGCGAAATGGGTCTTTTGGGTCTCTAGGAGAAAATTCTGAATCAAACTGCCGCATGAAAATCTTTGAAAATGACATGGATAACGAGTCTGCTGGTGGTATATTGTAAATAAAATATCAGTTAGATAATTGTGTCAAATCCAAAAATAAGCCAGCAGAATATAGATTGCTAGCAGTAAGCTTGGTGTCGGGGTGCATTTTCCGGTTTGCTAACCAGTTAGTGTTACGTTTGTTCAGTTCAATTCAGTTTATTTTTATATAGCGCCTTTCACAACAGATTCGTCCCAAAGTGTTGTGATACATAAAACATCATTAGAGAGAGATACAGAATGGGGAAAAAGAAAGGAAAGAAATTAAGTATTAAATAATTCCAACTGGAATATTTGAAATAATTAGAAAATAGACAGAATTCTGTATGCTATTGTTATTGCATAGTCATTTAGTATAAGCGACAGGCTAAGACATTGCTAAGCGCTAAGCTAGCAGGCTGGGAGTGTGGACTCTGGGCCGGGTCCAGGCGAGGACCGGCCTGCTGCCGTTTTTTAAAAATAGCCGCTCTCCGAGAGCAGCGTGGGGCTCATCCTCCCCGCACGGCCCCACGTCTTCGCCGGGGGGGCGGGGGTAGGGCTGCACTCTGTGGCCGGCAGCTGACATTTGCCGCCGCAACCTGGCCCGGTGGATGGAAAGCAGTCAAGAGCGTGGCCCTCGTCGGCCCAGTGCCGCGTAGCCCCCGGGGGGCGGCAGAGAGCAGAAGGACCTCGCGGTGGGAGCTTTTACTTAAGCTGGTCCAGTAAATACAGTTCTGATGACCTCATCTCGGCACGGATGCGATCGTGGCGTTTTAAACGGTTACATAAGATAAGGGCCACGTGGGCTGCCTCTCTGGCGTGGGGAAAACCGGTAAAGATGGTTTAATTTTCATTGAAACGGCAGCCGATTAAGAAGGAAGGCGGCGGTATGGCGGATCAAAAGCCTCACGCCGGCTCTCTCCGTTCTCCGCCAGCCCGCGACGGACGGCGGCAGCCTGAAGAAGAGGATGAACTCGGTGGCCCGTGGTGAGGCCCCTCCACCTGCGGAGCAGCCCAAGCCCACCCCCGCGCCCGTTTTCGTACAGCAGCGCCCCCCCGCCCCCCCCAGCAACGGGCTGTCGGGCACCAGTATAATCGACAAGTACGCACGCATCCTATTCCCCTTGTCCTTCGGAGCTTTCAACCTGGTCTACTGGATCGTCTATCTCACCAAGGACACCATGGAGCCCTCCAGGTAACGGTCCTCGCCATCTCCAGCGGCGGGTTTTCCGTGTGGCTCGATCGATACTTTACTCGCGGCAAACGTGCCCGTTATTTCTAGCCTGGATGCTGATTGGTTAACCTCCGCCTTAAGCGCATCTGCCATGCAGAGTATTACGGGAAAATGCCTGTGACTTTAGTGAGTAAGAATAACACTTAATTAATAACGTCCAAAGTCCAATTATAACATAACAGACAACTGAAAACAAACATCTTATTATAATGCAAGTTGCAGTCAGTCCCTTTCTGAAAGCCATTACGTAAATCTTCTGGCTCCGCGTCTCACAAAGTGTTTCGTTATTTAATATTATTAATTAGGGTTGTGATTCTTGGTACTTCTCCATCTCTGGCTCCCATGTCATTGATATTAATTTCCTAACATTCAGTATAATGTTTTGAGGTCCTCAGATTGGGGCAGACGTGTGTCCAAGACCTATGACAGCATCATGTATTCATCACTGTCATTATTTAAAACTGTTGTATTCTGCTACTTAAGCGCTTCTGCCGTGGATATTTCTGGGAAAATGCTTGTGACTGTAGTGGGAGTGACAGAAGCGCTTTATTAATAATATCCAAGGTCCAATAATAACAAACCAGACAACTGAAAACCAAAAATCTTATTGTAATGGAAGTTTCAGTCAGACCAAAATAGTCCCCTTTGCACTGATTCTGCAACCCATTCCGTAAATCTTCTGACTACACTTGTCGCAAAGTGTTTCGTTATACAGTATTATAAATTAGAGTTTGGGTATAACTGTCTGCTTTATCACCTGGTTTCACACAAATACTCGTTGACAGGTGATTGATATCTTTCCTGTGTTGACTGATTTGTAAGTCACTTTGAGAAGAAGCATTGGAAGATAACTGTCTATTTATTAAATATACATTAATCGAACAGTAAGATGTATGCAATAGCTCAATAAGCAGTTACCTTATCTTTAAATTGTTGATTTTTTTGTAAACCAGCCTTTAACCTTATAACTTAAAAGTACTTATTTTCATATTGTCTGTATATTATGCTGTATGATATATTCGTGAGAGAATTTTAATTTCTTTTTTAAAGATAGTAATCAACTAACTATTACATATATTATGCATAATTAGTAGGCAGATAATGAGTTAAGTGTTTGGGAGATTAATCTTATGCCTTAGGTACGTATTGTCTAGTGTATCTCTCCCTGTTAAACTGTTAGCAATTCCTTTAGCATTTACATGATTATTTAAATCTTATTTATAAAACGTTGGATTTGCAGTTTTTGAACTCTGAGGTGCAGATTTATCCGCTTTCAGTGTGGCCTTGATGTGCTCGGAATGTAATGTGCTTGCGAGAGCCAGCCAGCGATATTCAGAAATACGTTTAAACCTCTTTGAAGGCACACAAACCCGTTCTAGCAGTGTCTTGTTGGTTAAATTATAGTATCGGAGTACATTACGGAGCATGCAGATTCTTCCTGGAATAGAATCCGTGCTGTTACAAGGACAGAGTTTCTCCTGGAGTAGAATCACCGGAGTCCTTTTTCCTTAAAACATCATGTTCAGGAATTAAATGAAAGTTTAACAAATCTGATAATATTCAAACTAGGAAAAATATATATTTTGCTGATGTATGCACATCGTCCAGAACATTCCAGGATCCCTGAGAATCTGCCCCGATAGCACGCCTGGAAAATGGATGCATTTTTTGATATTTATTTGCAAAAAAAAAAAAAAACCACAATGTATCATTCACTCTAAGATGCTAATTTTAACCATTTTGATGTTCTAAGTAACAGAAGCTAACGGTGTCTTTAAGCCCGATGTGATTTCTGTGTTAATCTCCTTTATGAAAGCATATGGATTTAAATATTGTTTGATTGGATTTCGGCCTCTAAACGTTACCTCCGCCATGATCAGTTAGCCCACCGTGTGCCCCTGCCGTTAACCTAATCCCAACAGCACAAAGAAAGCACTTCCGACTTCTGACTTTCTGTCTTGGGTTGTTTTAATAACACCTGATGCACTTTGCGTCACGAATTTACAGGGATGCCAACTCTCACACATCCGGTAAATCTATAGTGTGACATTATAAACCTAAAATTAACTACATCAACCCCAGTCTATTTACAAGGTAATGAAACTTACATGCATGCAAATGCATGTGCATGAGTGCAGACTCATCTGGAAATGAAAATCAGGCCCCAGCCAGCTGACTGAAGTCGGAGACCCTGCATTTATTTCCGCTTCATGTCTACAGTTAAGTCAATGCTTTCTTGCCACTCTGGGGTAAATTTGGAACCAGGCACTTTACCACGTCTGTAAAACAGCTGCGGAAGCCTTGGGTAGTTAGTTTGTTTTTCTGTGTACGATAATGCTAAGTAGCTAATTACCAGCAAAGATATCCCCCTAGTACTGGGTTTACTTGAAAGCTGATTATTTCTCTTTGGTTGTATTTGTGGTGATTAGCTGATATGTGGTTATTGATAGTTTTGCTAAATGTAAATATTTGGTAGGAAATGATTTGTGAAATTTTATATTATATGCCAGCTGATTGTGATAACGGGTGAAGATTTGTGTCTGTCTGGTCTCATTAAGCTACAGTGTAATCAGAGGTTTACAGTATACGTACTCAGCTGTCTACTATAGATTTTGAGCCTTATTTGGGTCGGGCTTTCAAATATTGTCTTTCACTTCTTAGCCTCCTTGGGACTCATTTCTGTATGATATATTATTAATGCTGCTCAATTTTTAAGGCGGAATATTTTGCTTTGAAAATATTTAAATGCATTTTTATGTTACTGCCTCACCGACTAACTTAATTTTATCAAGAAAATGAGAGCACTGAGGCAGGCGGAAACGAAACTATAGATGGAATCCTGAAAAGAAGAGGTGCGTTTATGGAAATGTGTTTTACGTCATTTAATAAACGAACAATAAATCTTTCATTTTTAATTTTGAACACATACAGATCTAGTCAGTCGTATGTCGTGTTAAGCTACAGGAAGCAGCAAGATCCATTTGTTTAATTTTCACAGCACGGCGAGTGGGATGTCACGTTTAGCCTCTAAAGTCAAGTCACGTCACATGATGAAATTACAGCGTCAACTTTTGTCAACTATTATTGTTAACTAATGCTGGCAGCAATAAAGTTTGCCCTGCGGCGCGTAAGCGGCGTGATCAGAAAAGCCACAGTAGGCATGGAAAATGTCTGGAAGGTAAAGTTTGGGACAGCGTGGTCCCCTCACCTGTATGTCACTGGCATTACCGTTTCCGCGATAATTATAGACACTCTAAGAAAAAATGGTAGAAATGTGTACCTTGGGGCTATACCCTTGTAATTGTACCTTTTAAGGTACAGAAATTGACTCTGAAGAACATCCCAAAGGTACAAACAGCATTAATGTACCATTAATGGTACAGAAATGTTCCTCAGAGTCCATTTCTGTACCTTAAAAGGTACAGTTACCTATAGCTATGGGTACAACTGGCAGACCCTTGAGGGTACAGCCCCAGTGACAAGAAAAGGTACAAAGTTTTCATCATAATTTATCATGTGACCAGCGGTAACTCTTCTAATGAATGATTTTGTTTAAGTGGATTATAAAACACGTTTTCTGATGTTCGTTGAAGCCCTGGGCTTATTTGTCTCCCAGCAGGTGTTAAACTTACTCATTATTGCTTACTAGAGCTGGAGCTGCTTCCCTCATTCTCATAAATCAAAACCAGTAAATGTCACACTGAGTCCTCTAGCCTAGCACTTCCCAAGAAGCTTTCCAATAAGATTGTTCGTTTGTGGTCCGTCAAGTATAAAAGCACTGTAACTGTGGCCTGATTTGCTATCGCTTTGTTATTTTGACAGTTTGGTACCAAAATAATTCACATCTGACCTGTACCTGTATGCATCCCTTAGCGTCGATTCTCCACGTTTCGCTAATCAAACGGCAGCACCGCCTGGGGCGCTGGCCTGTCGTTACGGCAGTCGTCGTTACCGCTCATTAGCGAGCTCGACTCAAGCTCCGTCGCTTCCCGCATTGCCGCAGAACATAGAACATAAGAAATTTACAAACGAGAGGAGGCCATTCGGCCCATCAAGCTCGTTTGGGGAGAACTTAACTAA
>JAODJU010000048.1:4057743-4069143 GCA_026776725.1 Gnathonemus echidnorhynchus
ACTTAACTAATAGCTCAGAGTTGTTAAAATCTTATCTAGCTCTGATTTAAAGGAACCCAGGGTTTTAGCTTCTACTAGAGAATGGATCTGTAATTCCTGATTGGCCACAGGTTTTGTTGCGATATTTGCGATGACGCGCAGACGGGACCTCCTGCACGAACTCGTGCGCAGAGACTCGGAGGAAGTCAGATTCGCACATCGTCAGCATTTGCCACAGGCCTGTTCGTAAATGATGTGCGCAACTCCTGCCCTCTATATCCGCTGCCTTGGTAGCTTAATCTGTTAGCCTCGAGTCGCATATGTGTCGCGCTACCTCTGATTCCGTGCATCACCCCCGACACACATTCACACATTTTATTTACGTATTTCTTTTTCAAGGGATAAATTACAGTATTCATGCATTAAAAATAATAGCAATAAAAAAACAGACCAGAGAAATTTCTTTGGGGTGCTATGGCTATCTTAGGGTAGCACTGTAACTTAACGGGGAGTAGGAATTTGAAAAATGCTTTGAAAAGATGCCAAAAGTATAACCCCTGACATTACAGTGTTATCCTCTGCATGCATTTTCGCACATCTGTTTCATCTGTCTGATCTTCTGGGTAATATATATTTTTCATAGTTCACTGGTCAGTATGTCTCCTTTCTAAGTTAATATTTAATGATAGTAAGTCTTCAGTTTTGCACTGTTTTGCACTATTATATTAAATCATCTCATTTCTACTTACACTATTTTTCTTAATTTATGTCCTGTATCAGGGCTATTCAACTCTGGACCTTGATTCCAAATCCAGGCCTTGTTTTCAATTCTCCCAGGTAGTTGTTTAATAATTACTGATTCTGATTGGTCAGAGGCTTCACACCTGATCACAGGTAAAGGCAGGCTGGAAAATCAGCAAGGCTCGGACCATGATTTCAATAGCCGTGTCTGTGAATGCGTGCACCAGTACTGCCAAAAGAAATTTCTAGTACAGGCGGGTGTATCTGGCCAATAAAGTGTGTTCTGATTCTGACAGGGGTCGCTACAGCCCCCACCTAAGCCAGTTCCTGGTGCTGCCCCCCATCTCGTGCAAATGTTCTCTTAACTGTAATTCTTTTTCCCTTTCTCTCATCACAGGGAGTCTGCGTGAGACCCTCCCCCCCCCAACCTGCAAAATGAGGTCAGCCATGCAGGTTCAACTGCCTATGGCCTGGCAGAGAAGGAGGCGAAACCATTACTGTAAGGGGGGGTGTGTAGAGACCAGCTCTGTTAGTGTTGCTGCTGCAACACGTGTCTGTTTTTTTTTTTTTTAGTTTTATTTTGTTTTTAATTGTTGCAAAGAGTTTACTGACTGACTGGCGGGGGCTTGGGCGATGTGGCCTTTTGCCAGACTCTTCATCAGGGGCAGATTCACTTATCTGAACACTCAGGTGTTGGTGATTTTGTCAGACTGTTTCAGTGTGGGGCCCTGATGTTTGCCAGGGGTCTAGGCTACAGCCTTAGGTAGCCGAAGCGTAATTCTGCTCCCGACAGCGATGCTTCTTGTTCGTCCAAAAATGTCTCCCAGTGTTCACAATGAGGAACCAAAACACACGTGTACACCCATAGTGAGGTTTGACACACACACGTGGAAATGAAAGGATGATAGTCAGACTAACAGCCTGTGTGAAAATCCTCCACTAATCCAGGTTAATAAATACAGACTCTCCCCAAGTTACGATGGGGTTACGTACCGATAAAAACATCGTAAGGTAAAAACATCGTAAGGTAAAAACATCGTAAGGCGAAAATGCATTTTGATGTAGTACACCTAACCTAACGAGCATCATAGCCTAACCTACCTTAAACATATTTAGAACACTTACATTAGCCTACAGTTGGGCAAAATGATGAACACATTTTTTTAATATAACAAAGTGTTGAATATCTCATGTGAATTATTGAAAAACGTACTGAAACTGAAAAACATTTACCCATCATAAAGTCGAAATATCGTAACACGGACCATCGTAACCTAGGGAGGGTCTGTACACTGATATATCAATAGTTGTCCTAAACATGGTCTGTATTAGGCTGCTTAGGCTACATGCAGATGAATGTGAACAGCAGGTTATAAATGCCATCTTATTTTGCATAGACTATCTTCACTAATGATGGCAACTTCTAGAAGGCCTCAGATTTTAAGTCATTTTGGGGTGAAGTCAGGTTTATCAGATTTAATTGGTTTATTGTGACTATGCACACCTTTGTTTCATTCATTCACCTCTTCTATCAGGATGGTGGGCCCTTGCTATTTTGGAAATGGAGTGATTTTTGCTACAGTCTTTAATGTGCTGTTTAGGTTAGGGACCAGCATGACTGTAGACTCCCCTTTACTGCTGACCGATCATCATGTGGTTCATGTAAGCTGCACTGAAGTCATTCCAACTTCTGAATGTTGATTTTATTTCTGCTCATCAGGAGGTGAACCTGCTTCGGGAAATGTACTGGCCGTACATACACATTAGATTTCCATACGCATATTAGGCATGGTTGCTCAGATTTTCTTTTATTTTTCTAGCCTTCCAAAGTATATGATAGCATCTAATATTTACTCATTCCTGTTGCAGCTTTTCATAAAAGAATATTAAGATCTGATTTGTTACAAACGTATCAATTACTGTTTGATAAATGTATTATACATCCATATAATTATTGTATGCCGAATTTAAATGAATGTTCATTGTTCCGCTTGAATAAATTCTATGTACATTACATCTTTTTTATTTACCTTTGTGGTTCTTGGTGCAAATAGCCGTTGTCATGCAATAAACCTCAACTCATTCCTATAAAAGTAACATTCCGATTTGAAGAGTAACAATCCAATTTGAAGAGTAACAATCCATATCAGTTTGTATTGGATCTTACGGGGTGCCGTACATGTATGTAAAGTGTCATCATTTCAAATTTCTACTGTCCATGACATTACAGTGCTGCCCTTAGGGCTTCTAAACCTCTCTTCAAAACTTCTTTTATGAGCTTTTCCTGTTCCTGGCAGAGTTACTATCTAAAATGAAATTGTAGTAGCGGGATTTTATACAAAATTATTTGTCAGCCGCCTATAATAATTTATTGTAGCTGTCCAGTGTCAATGCAAAAACTGAACATCTCTCTTTTGTAAAGACTTAAAAACCTCTGTCCGTTTGTTGAAGTTAAATATAGTTTCTGCTTGTCTTGTCAGTTTAGAAAAAGAGATATTGTAACTAATTGTCTATTGGTGTTCTTTTACTGTCTCAGAGTGAGCTAGTGTTCTTTGATTGATTTGGAGTGAGCCTTGGAGTGAGTGAATCCTCTTTTATTGCCTTGGAGTGACTGAGTGCTCTTTTATTGCCACGGAGTGACTGAGTGCTCTTTTATTGCCTCAGAGTAAGTAACCTCCTGTTTCTGTTCTGGAATCCTCTAGAATCTAGTAGAACATTCTACACAGTTGAAGTCTCTTCACCTTGGACTATGAGAGAGTGGCACCCTGGGCTCTACACATATCAACGCAACATCTAGCAGATGACCTAATAAAAGTTCCTGTCAACATCTGAAAACTTGCACATTGCCACTACCCTCTCCAGACACAGTTCCGATAGCGCTGTGCGTCTTGGCGCCTCGGGCTATGTTACACCGGCTGACTTAGTGTGAATCCCCGTGTTCTTAGATAAACCCGGGGCATCGAGGTATGGAACGCTCTGTTCTTACAACCTCCATCCCTGAGTGCACATCAACTGGGTCTGCAGTACCTGACATCCAGATCGCCGTGTTTTAGATAAGGGGAACAAACTGATCCATATTTAAAGTTGTTTTTTTTTTGTTTGGATTAGAAAGTATTATCAACCAACCTAAATTAAACAAATAAGATCATACTGTGCACCAGTCATTTTTTTTCAATTTGAAAAGTTTGAACATCTGACCATACTCTGCTGAATATATTTACAATGAATATTATCAGTTCTTTATTCCCTCCTGATCCTCCCCACCGGTTTCTATAGAAACATGGGCCTTCGAATACTTGAAGTGTTTCCACTGGATACATTGACATATATATATATATAGAGAGAGAGAGAGAGGGCAGCCTGCACTTCCTACCAGGCGTATAGAGTGGCCGGGAACGCCAGGAGTGTCATCAGTCAAGTGAAGCTCTTGATCCTGGTCTTCTTGGAACCTGTCGGAAATAGGGCATGTAAACCATATAAATGATAATAGTTTTCAAAATCATTTTTGTCTGTTAAATCATTCCACATTTTATTAAATGCCAGAGAGCTAAAGGGGCAGTGTGAGAGACTAAAAACCTTTAGTGTGATTTATTGCATCTGGGCCAAAATAGAGTGGTGAGCCAGCTCATTTCAGCACCTCGGAGAGCATCCCTCCTAAGGGCACTGATGCCCCCAGCATCACTGAAGCAATGGGGTCAAATAGGCAGGAAAGCTTCGCTTCCAGGTAACGACGTATCCCACACATTACTGAAGCTGGAAATTGTTCAAACTTGTTTCGTTAGAGCTTGTTTGTTGAAGCTGGCCTAGCTGTCAAATTCTGAAGGCAGTTAGAGTATTTAATGAATAGAGTATAAAGTGTCCAGGATGTATACATTCAGTATTCATTCTATATGTTCTATATACATTGTAAGTGCTTTAGGTCACTCAAAAAGTATAGGGTGCCACCTATTGGACGATGGCACACCACCAGCTTGGCTTACATCCCCATACCATCCGCGTAAATGCCCTATTACATCATAAATTACCCAGGAACCTCTCAGGGCCAGTCAAAGGAACGCTGACTTTAAGCAACAATGCTTCTGACCGGTGGATGAGAAGCAGGCAGCTCTGCGGAGAGGCGGGGACGTCGAGTCGATCTTGTCGATTTTGTCAGCAATGTTGACAAGAAGCAAGAGGAGAATAATAACAACAAAGAAAAAGAATCACATATGTGGAACTTCGGGATGTTTCTGTGTAAGATATATCATCAAGAATAGGTGTGAACTGGTAGGCAAGGCCGCTGCTACCCGAGCGATACAGAGGGCTTTCCTACCAATTGCAAATCTCTCATTCACGTGCAGCATTCGTGAGCATTAAGGCACTGATGTCATACATGCTATGTGTCACGTGACATACTACTTTTATGTCATTCGTTTTTTTCATGCATACAATCTCATTATGGTGGGAGTCAAAAAGCAAAAAAAATTGGTACAATACTTAAAGCAATTTTGCAATGTAATAGTTTGTAATGTTTTGTTGACAAACTATGCTGTCCTGGCATGTATTTAACGAAAATAAAGCATGCTTGTGGAATTTGGTAACTGCTACAGTGCATGATGGGTATGATATTTGGGTAGGGGGGCATTGTCTATTTTTCCCCCAGGGCCCAGTGTACAGTTATACCGCCACTGACTGAGATACACTTGCAAACATACTAAATCCACGAGCACTGAATTTCGTAGAATATTATTTACATGAAATCTATATATTCTTGTTCACATTTATTTTCTTAGTCCATTTTCATATACCCTAACCCCTGGTACAGGAACTAACTTAACCGACACAAAAACTACATGCATCAGAAATTCTGGGATTTAATCCTGCACGCATATGATCATTTCCACTCCCTAACCTCTTTGAGTAGTGATTCAGGGCTCTTCCATAGAGCGAAGGATCTATCTGGTCTTTTTCTACCTAGATAATGCTGGACAGAAGCAGTGAAATGTCTTGAGCCAGCACAATAGGGGCTAAAAGGCTATCGCCTTTGTCCCTCAAAATAATCAACAATTCTGTTTCATGCTTTCGTCTTTTCGTCTGACGGGCGAAAGCACAGAGCCACATAGCGGCAAATATGTCTGTACAGTATTTGAAGACTTTTTTTAAGCTTTGTGTAATATGCACTCACTTCGTTTATCACCATTATGTTTTTAAATGTATTTCAGTACCCAAGATATTACATTCTAAAAGTTATTTTTGCATTTATATATATGATAATAGATAAACCGTCCGCTACTTGTATAGCAGTATTATCACATACTGGTTTCGTAAAAGTGCCGCATCCATAAATTAATTTCCAGTGACAAAGTGCTCCCGTGTTAAAGTGTTCTTTAAGTGCATTTAATCAGGGTGCGTGGACATAACATCCTGCTGTTTAAACGTTTATTATCATCTGCCAGCTGTTCTGGGAATGCAGAATATTAGACTAAAAAACAAATCTCTCAGCTGCATCGGTTTCAACGCGAGGAAGGAAATCGCTGCTGTTTCATTTGACGGGGAGCTGCGTGTTCTAATTAAAATCCCTCACGCGCTGTAGTTAAAAATAAACTTAAATTACTGTCAAGTGACCTCTTTAGATTTGCACAAGCATTCTTAACTTCCCCAATGTGGTAGTTACTGGGCAAGAAAATATTTAGGAATTAAGGTTAATATTATCCCTTATCCCTCCTAGTTTGAACACAAATTCCCTTATGTCATTCACATGTGTCAAAGACGTCATCTATCCGCATAACCTTAGTAGAAGCTGAATATGTATTTATAACTCCTGCTTTGTCATTGGCTTTCTTACTGTTATATAGAGCTTCCAAGAACCAATCACTAGAGAGAGTAACACTTGTTCCCAGCATGAAATTTATCATATTAAAAATTTGCGTTTGAATAGAGATCCAGAAGCAGGCTGCAGAGTCTGTAATATAACAATGTCACGTCTGATTTGTGTATTTCAAGGGCTGATGCAGCCACAGGTAATGTTATAAGCTTTATGCTTGTGCAACTCTAGCGTGGCCGTCACACAAGGAGGAGTGAAGTATGAGTAGAGCTTGAACATCGTATGGTTCTTTTTTGTATTGCCTGGATTTTTTATATTAAACTCGATTATCAATAAACTCGACATTTATTGCATTTAATTACACAGAAGTTAATTCTTAGATAAGTGATTACGTTCATTTTTTTCCCAGAAGTTTTCCAGAGACAATTAAATTCCCATTAGTCAGCAATTAATGTTTCATGGCTGCCTAATAGCTCTTTCTGTGAATGAAGTGTTAGACGTTTCCTGCTGGGACTCTTTCAGAATCAGTGAGAGAATAATCAAGTTTAAGGGTGGACGTCACTATAACCTTGAGCTGTGAAGAGCACCGAAGGTCTGGGCGTTCACCAAATGAAATCTACCCCAGATATTTAGCAGGGATTTATATATTTATTTATTGAAGTCTCATCGCCTATCATAGCCCTGTAAATTAGCCATGAACCTCTGAAAGTTCATATTTGCTGTAAGGGAAATGCCCTCACTGACCACATCGCGGAATCCCTCAACTTACGTCATATTTAGTAACGTTCAACTCCATTTACGCTAGCGGCCAAAATTGTGGAAACACTTAGCATTTTTGTCATCACGCTTTAAAAATTACTACACAAATATTGTCGGTGATGTTTACAAACATTCAAGGAATGTTTACTAATATCATCGATTGGGTGATTAAACAAGTAACTGGAGCAACAATTGAATAAAGTTCTGCAATCTGTAAAAGTTGAAAGAGTTTCCACAATTTCGGCCACTTATCCGAGGTCCACAGTAAATAACACACCGATCGAGACACGCCTGAAAGCGGACGCAGTCGGACGTTGGCGGCTGTATCGCTTAGTGTAACATTGCGGGACAATGGGCAGCGCTGCCAGCCATATAACATCCCCCTGTCCATATATACCCTGTAATTCAGTATGCATTCACTGATGTATATATGATGGACAGCTACAATGAACAGAAATTATACAGATACAATACCTGTACTGTGTTATTTCGTTACATAAAAAGAAACTTACTGCGTAATATTTCGTCTTCTTTCTCAGCTCCCACTGTTTGCTCCCGCGCGCATTTTAATACCGCAGTGCAATTCGCGCCTTTTTTCTTTTGTGAAATTTAAGTGCAATCTTTTTATGAAGTGTTGTGATTTGCTGTAGAGTGTGTATATTACAGTACCGTACTTAATATTTAGCATCTGCCCTACACCGTCAGAAAAAAAGTACCAATTTGTACCTTTGAGGGTACAATTACTTGTCACTGGGGCTGTGCCCTCAATGGTCTGCTAATTGTACCCTAGCTATAGGTTAATGTACATTTTAAGATACAGAAACGGACTCTGAGAAACATGATTGTACCACTGGCGGTGCATTCATGTTTGTGCCTTGGGGTACAATTCCTGCACCAAGGCTGTACCGTTTTTCTGATAGTGTATAACCGGTAATTAAGCAAAACAGGTAAGGCTGGTTCTAGAGTACCCTTAAACCAATAACTAGAGGGTTCTCAACTTCCGAGCCACACGCTCAACCAACTGGGCCACATAGCAGTCCTGGGAGTAAGGGCAACACACAAGGGATATCAAACAGTGAATGACTAGATGAAATGGCCAGTGACACCTGCTGGCCAAACAGGGAAGGGACATGAAGGGCAGGGTCGGACAGACACAGACCCTGACACTCAAATCCTTTACATAAAATGGTGTAGTATTTGCATATATCCTATGCAATTCTCCCATGTACTTTAAATCATTTCTGTATTGTTTAGGTAATAATAACAAAAAAGTGTATCTTTTCAGTACAAACGCAACCATCATAGTACATATAGATAAAATACAAATTCATTCCATTGCTTTACCTACACATCATTACATTCGTGTGGATTCAGCATAGTGCATGACAAATTCAAGTTTGGTTTTTGGAAATTTATGGATTTTTTAATATAGTTTTGATCTGCAGTGGGTAGAATCCGCCGATACGGAACCTATGTATACGGAAGGCCAACTGTTTCGGTATAACCTACTCATTGTGATGAAGGAGGCCATCCTAGATTGTTTAATGAGAAACTTAATTGTAGCTGTGACCTCAGAGAGACAACATCACCTAGTCCAGCAATTAAGTGCCTGACGTTAAGTAGTGCTGCTATAGTTTTTAATGTGCTCTGTTATAAAAATAGGCCTCTCTAGTGCTCAGACATATTGTTGGAGTTATGTTTTGGCTGCTATGATGAATAACTTTGGGCTAATATCCAAAATGTGTTGATGTTCCCTCGGGATTGAATTCCATCACTGTAATTTTATGTATGAATTACTACCTAAAATTATACCACGCATTATATTTATATATTTCATTATACCAACGTTTTTATAGCTTATACCAACATTTTTACAGCGTAAGAATCCATAGTCACTCCAAAACAAGCTGTCTACTCATACAACATTTCCCAGTCAATAGGAATGGGACAGTTTTATAGATTTTCCAATATTCTGCTGCTTGCTTTTTAAACAATTGCAGTAAATTGTGGTGGGTGGTGCCGGTGTATCGTGTTTCTGGATAGCTTAGTGCCTTAGGGCAGTGTTTCCCAATCCGGTCCTTGGGCATCCACAGTCAGTCCATGTTTTTTGCTCCTGCCCAACTTCTTACCAGACAGTCCACATTTTTGCTCCCTTCCAGCTTCCGGGAGCAAAAACGTGGACTGTCTGTAGGTCCTAGAGGACCAGATTGGGAAGCACTGCCTTAGAATGACCTGCTCCGGAATCGGGGTCACATGGTCATCTGTTTTCTCCTTCTGTGGTTTTCATTGAAGTACCTTGATTCCTTCCCTTGGCTCAAGGACTTGCAGTGACCTTAAACTGCCATCAGTGTGTGAGTACCCAGGAAACGACTCTTGCAAGTGTTTGCCTGGAATAGGCTTTAGGTTCCTGATTGGTTACATGGTTGTTTAAGTGAGTTGATGCATCCTGTCTGAGTCCAGTTGAAGTATTTTAAGGTTTCTATTGATTCTATTGGCTTGTGGGAGAAAATGATTTGTTCAGAGAGATCCCAATCAGATTGTAGAGGAGGTGGTTCCGAGCAAATAGAGGAGGTGGAACCAAGACATCTGATTGGTTGACCTAACCTCCTGTAGTTGCTCGGACTCACCTCCTCTACAAAGCAATTGGTTATCTCTCTGAACCAATCATTTTCCTTCTACCTTCAGAATATTTTTGTGTAAGCAAAACTCCCTTGAGCCATATATTGTTGATATTCCCTTTCTGAAGATAAAATAATCATCATTCCTGATAATAACCACCAATAATCTGAACAGAATCGATTCAGTACTTAGCCAGCAACAGTTAGTTAGCTCTATCAAAAGGCATTAGCCTCCTTAACTCACTTAATCTATCAGACAAATCTTAAGGACATACAAATCCCACAAACTGCTATTGAGTCACGTCATATGAAAATAATGGACTAGAAATAAACGATGTGTTAAATGTCATCTATATATGAGTCAAACAAGAGTCCGTTGAATACAGAATGATGGTGTAGAATTAAGTGAGGCTGTTATCTAATCAAAACCAAACCTCAGAAGTCTCATTATCACACGGTTTTTACTTGCCTGGGTCCCGGGGGCTGCTGTAATAGTAAACTATTAATTTGTGCCCATATGGATAAGAAAATCAATAATGATTCGTAAAACACATTATAATGAGGACGTATAGCAAGACTATTGTATTCCATTGCTGGCTATGCATTCTACAAAGACGTTTACTTCTGCTTCCCATTCATCATGCTTGCTGTTCCTCCCGCTAAAACACATTTAAAGCTTACGCCCTGGAACCAGTTGTTTGTTCAGGAAATCCCTCAGGTGGGAAAGTAGGAAAAAGGTCAAATAATGTTACCAATTTAGGCTGCGTGAGAAATTCTCACTATCTGCATCATTTCATACCCATAATCCCATAAACATAAATTTCAAACAAGCGCCGGCTAACTCTATATATATATAAAAAAAAAATGGATTTAGGTCCATAGAGGAATTTTGTTATTTTTCTTCTTTGTGTTAGATGGAAATTAGAATGACTGTGTTTGTGAAGGGAAAGACTTTTCCTCTCTGCTTGGCGAGGACGGCCAGAGAGTGACAACAAACAGGTGGATCTCATTGGCTTCAGCAGCTCTCAGCCGAATGATTGATGATGGAGGGGGTGAGTTGGATGGAGTCTATGCTAATGAGAGTGAGGAAGGAGGCTCCTGGGGATTTCACTACCTGGGCAGGAAGGCAGAGCGACCAGGACGGCATATTTGACTTTGTCGGTGTACTTTCTATGCTTCGGACATAACAACAAAAAAAGGCATGGAGTTCACCTGCTTCAGACATAACCATAGAAACAGAATGGAGTTCACCTGCTTCAGACATAACCATAGAAACAGCAAGGAGTTCACCTGCTTCAGACATAAGCATAGAAACAGAATGGAGTTCACCTGCTTCAAACTTAACCATAGAAACAGAATGGAGTTCACCTGCTTCAGACATAACCATAGAAACAGCAAGGAGTTCACCTGCTTCAGACATAAGCATAGAAACAGAATGGAGTTCACCTGCTTCAGACATAACCATAGAAACAGCAAGGAGTTCACCTGCTTCAGACATAA
>JAODJU010000048.1:4082444-4107623 GCA_026776725.1 Gnathonemus echidnorhynchus
CCCCCCCCCCCCCCCCCCCAAAAAAAGTAAAATTTTGAATAGCATCATAAAATATTTTTTTAGACATTCATTCTCAGTTTGCCAGGATTGTTGATAAATAGATAATTAAACAGTCGGAAAATGCGTGCTTGCAGTTATTACGGTAATGCAGTGTCCTATATTTGTCAGTAATGTACTATGAAATGGCATGTTTGTAATTTAGAGTATTATTTAAGGACCATGCTACAAGCTAATGAAAGGCCCATTCTGAAATGAGTGTTACAGATTGCGTCAGAATCAGTATATTTTTTAAGTTTAATTACCTGGCTGGCAGACACTTATATGCAGAGAAGTTTCACGGTGCGTTTGTAAAACGTGTTCGTTTTCTTCTGTTTCAAATGAACAAAGTGGAGAGCCATGCTTTCGCCTGGGGGCTGGTTCTCAGACGAGGAGTTTCTGACCGGGGCCTGTCAGGGTTGAGACATAACTGCCTCTAGCAGCAACTGGAAACATCACAACCCCACTGGGCATGTGACCTGGGCCCTCAGCCGTGCCATAAAATGACAGCGAAACAAACAGTCTGATGCAGCACATCTGTTACAAAGGGGGCAGCAAAGTTAGCCAGAGGAATACTTTTCAAGAGTGAGCTGAGCTGCTAAGGGGTTTCCATGCAGCGCAGGGGTAATATTTAGAGCTATCCTACATAAAATTAGACTAAACCAGAAGGTATGTTTGGTCCTGTTACGGAGTCCCTGCTCTAAAACCTGTAAAGTTTAGGCCTAAATATATTAACATCTGAGCATAACCATTTATCATTAAGTGTGGCTTGCAGTTATGGTTATTAAAAATAGGACACAATGATTATATAGTAAAATAGGTAGACGGAAGGGCACACATTTAGTAGAAACAAATATTAATTAATCTATTTTTACAATACAAATTGTGTGACATACTATTTTCCCAAATAATTTTTATGGTGCATCCAGCATTTTCTTTATAGTTGTATAGTATAATGCAATGGGATGTTTAACGAGACTTTTAATCTTTTCCAGACGCCGTTGACCATAAAACCACAGCACTCGAATTTCTCTGATCCTTCAACTTAAGAGTCCTCCCTGTCCTGCGTGTGCGACGGGCCAAATTGCTTAGTAGAAGGCTAGAGTAGAAACACAGGGGCTATATTTAGCCGAGATTTGGCCCAACGATGGGATAACTCGGAGGAAAATGAGCAGCAGCTCCTGATGGTCCGTGGAACGTGCAGCCCGCAGCGAGAAGTGTTGCTGTTCGCATGACCTGTAGGTGGGGGTGGTGTACAGTGTTTATAAGGAAGAGGGTTTAGCTTAAAAAAAACACTCCCCTGATTTTGCATGCATACTTGCATGGACTACTCTCTCATCTATCTCCAGAGTAATAATAATTTTAAGGAATTTGGATTATAATCCAGATTAAGTGTTAATAGGCATTCCTGCATTATTTTTGTACAGGAGCGGTTGCTAATCTTGTGCAAGCGCAGCATGACAGCGGGATGCACGCTTTAACGACGCACATTCTAAATGCGTTTTCGGATAGTGCGCGCGCGCATTATTTTTAGTATTTGAAATTGTGCAGAAAAAAAATTACAGCATCTTCAAAATAGAGCTCTACGTGCATGAACTGCAATCTGTGTCAAGCCCCTAAAAATGAAAGCAGTTATTTCATAACTAATAGATCTAAAAAAATTGTTTCCCAGAATGCTCAGCACTGTGCGGTTTCAATCATGTTTACTTCAGCGATAGGTCAGTAATAAATGTGCTATTGTCACCGACATAAAACATTTTGGAAGGGTACAGATAGCATATGGTTCAGTTCCTGTATAATGAAGAATATGCAAATGAAACTAGAGAGATGCTGTGATTGTCCCTGTAAACTGCAGTACATCACTGTAAGAATGTCCTTATTTACCAGATATCTGCCCGAAAACTCTAGAATCTTTGTGACTCAGTCCCAGCCTTCGCTGATGCTTCCGTGTTCTCCCTGTTGCTCAATCTGGACCCCGTTCGCAGGGCTACGTTACCTATTCCCAATAACCTCCCTTTGTCCTTGGGCTGCTTCTGTGTGTGCAGACACTTTTCAAACAGTGAGTGTTTGTGGAACCAGTGATCGAGCGGTGCTTCCTGTAACGCATCAATCGAGTTAATTTCAGAGGAAAAAGAATTGTTTTTTTCCTAGCTCTTGTTCCTAACTGATTATATCGATCAGATTCATTTTTGTTTGTGTTTTTACACCAAAAATGCACATTTTTAGAGACATTTTTACTCATAAGTGGTGTACCTAGGTTATTTGCTTTTTTGTATTTTTTACGTTCTGTTTTGTACAAGAGCCAATCAGAATAAGGGCTAACCTGGAATTGGTTTGAATTTGAATCTTAAACGCTTTACATCTTTTCACAACAAACCCCACGTGTCTCCGCTTTGCCAGTTCCGGACAGAATGGCATTTCTGACGAGCAGAAAGACAACACTACCGTCTTCACCCGCATCCTGGACAGCCTGCTGGATGGGTATGACAATCGACTCCGGCCTGGACTGGGAGGTACAGAACCAGCTCCCCAATCCACACGATCTTCATCAATAGCAATCAGTTCCCCACTGACTCCTCCCGACTAGTCCTGCTGTTTGTAGACACAATGTTATAATTTACTTTATTGCTTGGAAAAACAAGGACCATGTGACCAGGGTGAGAACGAATGTACACATCCAGGCTCACGTACTTCATGACATTTAGAAGGTTGTGGGGTATGTCTTTCAGGAGAGTTTTTTGGTCGCAGATAAGTGTACGTGTTAAATTTGAAGCAGTCGATTCTTTCTATGTGGCAGAAGTCATGTAGGTATTTCATTCCATGAAGGTCAGTCACATTATATTTTGTGAACAAAAAAAGTCTTGGGGGGAAGTCTCCCTTGATTGTGGACTTGATATCCTTGCTAGCACAGCATCCGTAGAGACCAAGACTCCGAAAGATGGAGGGCAAAACTGTAAAGACATAAGTCCACTAAAGGGTGCTTGCAGACAGTGTATGATTATCATTTTGGCACCCTAGATGGGAAAATGACAGTTCCAATCATTTGGTCACTGGGAGACCAAATCTCATTCCTTGTTGAGACTATTTGGATTTTATAACCAAGACTCTGATCTTTGCCATGTTCTTCTTAGAGGTGGAGTTGAGTACGTAAAGAGGAACTTGCGCAGGAATGATGGTTTTTGATGGTCTGGTCAAAGATAATGATCAACATCCTTAATTCTGGGAGTCTGATTGGAAATAACAGTGACGGCAGGGTAGATAAGAGTAGCTAAGTGCAGAGGACCGAGCTGAAGTTGATCAGGAAGGCCTCTTAGCTTATGGATTGTGACTTCATTGGGCATCAGTACCCACATTGACGCCAGCGCCAGATCAGCATTGGCGAGTGGCTAAGCGCTACTTGACGGGGAAAAGGAAACAGAAGCAGACAGTTGGGTGTCGGTTATCGTGACGATTCCAGGATGATTAGATCAAAGCTCAGAAATGCTCCTCTGGATGAAGAAGCAACTGGGTCTAACGAAGAATGCCGATCGACACTCACTGTCCTAATTTCCTGCTTCAACAGAGCGTGTAACCGAAGTCAAGACTGACATTTTCGTGACGAGTATTGGGCCCGTCTCGGACCACGACATGGTATGCCCATCTTCACCTCCTCTAAATGTCATCACCCTTGCATGCCTTTGTTTCCACCACTCACGAATCGGTTGCTTAGATAACATCTCTATGGATGTCTTAACTGCATCTATTTCTACTTTAGGAAAGTTAATCGATTCATTTGCACCTCCAAGGAATTAAATGTTTACAGAGAAAATCTTTAGTTCACCCTGCAAATATAGTTCTTAACACGTTCTCCTCCAGAAAGGTGATTATTCCTTGAATTGTTCGCCATCTTTTTTTGTAATGCCGCTTCTAGCTGATTAATGACATTTTCATATTTCTCCTGATTCCGCCTGAGCATTTTTCATAAAATCTCACAGTGACCTTTTTGCCGTCGTCTAGGCCACACCCTGCTCTTTTCATAGCTCCAGGGATTAATGGGGTAACTGGGGAACAGAAAGCAGAAAAGTGTTGGTTGAAAACACAACATCTAATGCCATTTTTATAGCACAGGTTTTGATAGTGACATTGGAAAGTACTGACCATTTGTGCAGCATCTAAATTTTACTTGCAATATATTTTAAATGTAAATTAGGAGGCAGCACAGTGACATACTGTAGTGGTTAACTTTGTCACTTGACACCTCTGGGACCCGGGTTCGAGTCTCTGCCAGGGCTCCGTGTGTGGAGTTTGCATGTTCTCCCTGTGTCATCGTGGGTTTGCCTTTGGGTGCTCCGCCCCCCCCCACCCAAAGTCTAAAAACATGCTGAGTTTAAGTGGAGTTACCAAATCATGCATGCATGACTGAGCCCTGTGATGGGTTGGTGCCCCATCCTGGGTGATTCCTTGCTTTGTAGCCATAGACTCCAGACCTCTCATGACCTGGAATAGGACAAGTAGTTACAGAAGATGGATATAAACTATTTTCCAAAAATGATATCTAAAATCTACACCTACCCTCTTATGTTAAACACCAGTTAGTCTATGTTTTGATAAACAGGATTGCAAGAAGCATAATAATTAAGTACATATATGTTATTTGTTTTGTTTAAATACACTGTCATGAATATCGCACAAAAGTTATTAGACTGACAATGTCATCACAAAACTTCTTTAGCCCTCGCTGTATTTTAATACGTTCCCTAAGGGATAAGATTAGCTTCAAAGTTCAGAACACTTAATATCTGCGAAATGCTATTAATTTCTTGACAGAGTTCCTGCAATATTTGCTTGGACCTTTGACGTCGAGTATAATTCCCGATAACTGAAATGCATGCTGCATCGTTACGAAATCGGCCGCGAAATGGAATAATTATCGTCTCTCCCCCCGTCTGCACGCGTAACCTTTCGGCTCGGTTGCAGACCCGTCTAATTAACTCACTGAGAAGGAAAGCGTCCTCGTGATTTTTTTATTTTTTTATTTTGGCAGCTGACTTTGTCAGGCTGTATAAATAAATTAAAGGCAATGCTCTTGGCTGTCGTTATCGTTGTTCGTTAGCTCCTCGTCTTCCTGTAATTTCTAATTACCTACTTGGCCCAACGTGACAGGCCACACTTTATGGCTTTCAAGCACAAATAGTCTTCATTAAAGGGGAGGACCACATTATGGGGCCCCTCTATGAGGGGGACTTTTGTGGCCCCTGCAGAAGCCGCATAACCAGAGTAGGAGTACATGAGCAGTCCTTCTATGGGATACCGCCTGCCAGCTGGGCAAGGAGAACATCACGCTTGCTTTCTAAGCAGCAGTTGTGTTTATTTTCTGTTATTATCAACGGTCCTTAGCTAATATTTTTATACAGTCTTGAAAATAACAGTTTTCCCCAGTTTTTGTTCGAGAACATTCACCTACGGAGAATAAGTACTGCACCTTCAAGGTTCAACATAAATTCCGCCAGTTAGTTTGACGCTCTCGGGATGCAGTTGTTTATCATTTTCTGCCCTCTTTTTGCTGCACGGTCAGTATTTCCCCGAAGCGCAGGATCGTCCCGAGGCAGTTGAAAAACCCACTTTCCCCTGCATCCGTTTCTCTCTGGCAGGAGTACACGATTGACGTCTTCTTCCGGCAAAGCTGGAAGGACGAGCGGCTGAAGTTCAAGGGTCCCATGGCGGTGCTTAGGCTGAACAACCTGATGGCGAGTAAGATCTGGACGCCGGACACGTTCTTCCACAACGGCAAGAAGTCTGTCGCCCATAACATGACGATGCCCAACAAGCTACTGCGAATCACTGAGGAAGGCACTCTGCTTTACACCATGAGGTGAGAGTACATAAGAGACTTAATTCATACAAACAGAGGGGCAAACCTTATCATTAGCCAATGATATGTTTCGAATCAGTGAGTGACAGGGGAAGGGAAACTTCGGGGGCCAATCGGATTTTAGCTGGAGCCAATTTCCCTGTGGCCCCGCCCCTTTATACACCCTGTCCACCTCGCCTGTACGTACCATCTTGCAGCTGTCCTTGTGGACACAGCCGCAGATTAAGCCCCCAGTGCCGTCACTTCACCAGGCCCATAAATAAAAGCGCTGACACCCCGGGCCGCCTAGAGAGCGGCGCTAACGAGCGGGGCCGTGGACGATCCCCATAAAGCATCTCCTAAAACGTTTATCTGGAGATTAGGGCTCAGCATGGGCTCATATTTATGCCGGGGAGATGAGTAATGGCAGACAGGTACTGGATATAGGGCTCTGACGGTCGATTTTTCACCGTGACTGTCAGGAGATGCCCGAGGACCCAAGGATTCGGGTGCCAACATGTGCCGTGGTGGGTCCGAGCAGGACGCCCCACAATGAAATGCACACGGGATATAAATACTGAATCCCCCCCCTCCCCCGCTCTTACCCCCCCAGGCTGACGGTGAGAGCTGAGTGTCCCATGCACCTGGAGGACTTCCCCATGGATGCTCACGCCTGCCCGCTCAAGTTCGGCAGCTGTAAGTGGAGCCGTCTTCCCAGAGACACCTGGGGGGGTGGAGAGCAGCGATGACATGGGCAGCTGTGTGTGGCCGGGACTCTATTTGGGGGGGGGGGTGAGGGGTCCACGCAATAGCCCACGCCATCGAGTCTGTTGACGTTACGATGTCCTTCAGCATAAGACGGGACGTGAAGCATCAACTCCGGAAAAGAGAATTGGAAAGAAAAAAAAACATCCAGCGTGAACAAGAAACTAACCTTTAACTTTGAACTTTTCAAGGTCTTTAAATATTTTAAGATAATGTGTCTGCGGTTAAAAAAATCCTCTGCAGTGGAGGAGGTCCTCTGTAGCTCCTGCTAGGCTCGATCGCAGGAGAACGCACCTGTCCTGTTTTTATGAGGCTCTGGTGGACACCTGCACGTTTAGTCTGACCTTTATGCTGTCATCTCTGCGACCTACTCACAGTCCGCTGTTGAGTGGGTTATGGGACCTGATTAACGAGAAACCTGTTAATTACTGTTCCGCTTAACCTCTACATTTCCGTACATCCTGACCAGACGCTTACACGCGTGCGGAAGTTGTGTATGTGTGGACGAGGGGAGCTGCCCAGTCTGTGGTTGTGGCCGAAGATGGATCCCGACTTAACCAGTATGACCTGATGGGACAGTCTGTGGACTCCGGTGTGGTCCAGTCGAGCACAGGTCAGTTTGCTGGCGAAGTCGTGTCAAGCGACTTGGCAGTCAGAAGGTCTCGATGTTGCTGGTTCAGCAGCAAGGAAGTGCCTTGATTATAAACACGAAGCACTTTGAGGAAGGTGATTACCAAAGTTGGAAAGTTCAGGTCCAGAAAGTAAAAATCCAGACCAAGATTTTGTTTCAACCGATCAGTTGAGTACTGAGTGACTGTGACTCTTTATACTCAACTGGTTAGTTGTAACAAAATCTTGGTCTGGATTTTTTACTTTTTGGACCGTAAATTTCCACCCCTGATTATATTAGCCTTTTCAAAATGATGATGAGAAAGACAACATAAAGTTTTTGAATGTGTGGAGTAATAGGGCAGTATAGAAGAGCGTACTTCCAGGTTGAAAATGGCATGACAGAGCAAAACCATTGATTTCAATGTAAATTCTTTAAAATCTACTTCCAGGTCAATGGATATATTGTCAATTTCAAGTGCTGTTAGATTCCTCTTAGTAAATCTTCCAAATCAGTAAGAACTTCATTTCTTTCACTGCCAAAAGGAGTTATTGATTTCTACCCGTACCTAGCAGATACCCCATATAAGATAATTGGATTAATATTTATTACTGTTACCTTGAATTTAATATTTCACTTCATAAACGTGATGACTGCATAATTTGGCCGCCAAGCATAACTGCACCAGTATCGATAAATCCCCCCAGCAGTAAAACTAATCATGATGTAAAAGAACTTATCGAGCAACATATTTCATGCCGTATATTGCATAGAAAGTAGCGTTCCTTTGATTGTATTGCAATACAAGAATCACTGGTGCATAAAAGTTTGCTTTTTGTGTGAAAGACCTGGATAATAGTCTTGGCATAATGGTTGAATTAGGGGTATTGTATCTGGAAGAACTGTTTTCTTTAATGCAGGGACATGGTGAAATAACATAAATCAATGCACTCCAAGAGTAAAATTTTGATTAAATAAAATGTGTTTCTTTTTTTTTTTACCCTCTTGCAGGCGAATATGTTGTCATGACAACACATTTCCACTTAAAGAGGAAGATTGGCTATTTTGTCATCCAGACCTACCTGCCCTGCATCATGACGGTGATTCTATCCCAGGTGTCATTTTGGCTCAACAGAGAATCTGTCCCTGCAAGGACTGTGTTCGGTGAGTAGCTGTTATTTGAAAAATGCACTCACTTAATTCCCAGAAGTGGGGGGGTGGGGGGGGGGGTGTGTGCCATAAAGAATGACCTGGAATGACCCACCCCCTTCCCCCCACCAGTCTGATGGACTTTTTTCTCATGTTATACTTTAAATTACTGGGGGGGTGAGTTTGGACCCTCCTCAGAGGCCTGAATTCAGAATGCGGGCACCGGCTCGTCGGATTGGTGCATCCCCGGGTCCCCTGGCAACGGTAACCGCGGCGACCGCCAGGACTGATTGTGGCCCCTGCAGAGTTACGTAAGGGAGAACGTCGCGGAGTGTGTTTCTAATCTCCGTGCCGCGAGCCTGTCCTCGCTTTACCTTCTGTCATAGTTCAGGGGCGGAACATTCAGTATCTGAAAGCCCATTAGTCTGTCCTTAAATCACGCGCAACTGTCTGCTCATCAGTCACGGAGCTTTTGCGATGGTTCTTCTGATGGTTTTTTTATTTGAATGAGATAGCTACCGGCTCAGTGGGTAGCTTCGCACCTCTAGGGTGTGACAGAGGAGTACGGCCACGAAACTCTTTGCCTAATTCTCACTTATGAGCATCTAACAGTGGGTAGCACTGCATGCCCGTGATTATCTGGGAAGCGCTTTTGAGTCAGGTGAGCAGGATTTTGTGTGTAATCCACTATCAGGGCTCTACAACTCCAGAATGGCTTGGAGGGGAATGGGTGATTTCTCTGTTTTGCGAAATCTCATCATTCATGTTCTATTAGACATATACGATATATCGGTATCGCATCGGTATCAGCCAGTTTTAGCTAAAAAGCTAGATATCGACACTGGTCCGACGTGTATATCTTGGCCAAAGTTACCAATAATAATATTATGGAGATGGTTTGCACTAGACTATTTTTTGCATAACAGAGGACGAGGGATTGCTTCGACTCGTCCACCACGCAGAGGAGATCTCGAAGTACCGCCCAGCGCGATGGTTTTTATATGGCTTGTGACGTGTTTTTAATTCGTTATTAAATCTGGCCCTGAGACTGATCCCTCATTTTCCACAGAATAAAAAAACAATGTGATGGACAGGACAACCAGAGCGACTGCCGTGTCGTAATGAGGCAGTTGCCACGGCGATTTTGTTTAACAAGCCGCAGTCATCCGCAGCACTGGTGCACTAAGAGTGACTCAGTCTCCCACGGCTGTGGCTACTTAAAATATCCCACTTACACACATTGCTGTGGAGGGCAACTGCATTCTCCGAGTTAAATTAAGCATTAAATTAGACATATAGGTCTGATCCCAGGGGTGGTGCTGGTGGTAAGGGGGGGTGTAGGTCTAATCCCAAGGGTGGTACTTAACCTAGGAGGGACAAGCATCATCAGAGGACAGCGGTAATATTAGCGGGACGTGTGATGTGATGGTGTCGTCAGGTAGGGTAAGGTTTTGAGGCACTGTGCTGGCCTTAAAGGGTAAAGTCAAAGGTTAGAAAGCAGTCGGGCGCAACGTTAAGGACGTACCACTGCTGCTTAAGCACAAACATACAGAGCAGATCGGACTCACTGGAAGAGGTAGGTCCGGGACTCCATCTCTCTGCTGGCTGATGCAGTGTTATTATAGTCTTCAGTTTTTAATTAAGTTTTGGTTTTAATGCCATTTTCGATTGTCAAATGAAATGGAGGTTCGTTTCCGTTCCTTCTCAGTGTGATAATTTACATTCTTCTAAGGATAGCCTGAGAGTTGCCGAGGTATTTTATGTGTCTGATCTTTAGAGAATTCTAAATGAATACACAGTGTGTGCCACGTGTTAATGTCATCAAAGCAGGTTGCCGGAATTATTAATAATTGACGATAAACAAATCATTGCTTTCGAAACCATAACAGAAAATATTTGACATTTTGTTTTTATTTTGTTTCAGTTCATTTCGGAAGCAATATTTATAGTTTTCGTTTAGTTGGACTTTTAAAATTTGTTTTTGCATCTTATTTTATTTTAGTTTACGAAAAATAAATTCTTCTTGTACTAGTTCCCATTAAGAGTAATAACCCTGACTCCGTAGGGCTCAGTATTGCAGTTTGGCCCAGTTGTGGGGCTCCATCCTTAATAAACATAATTATGTTGTACAAAGCTAAAACATGGTAATATTATATCAAAACTGGCTTATGACCGAAATTGAGCCTCTTAAGCTCTGTTTTATCTCATGACAAAATATTGTCGTTCAACTACAATAGTTTTTTGAAGAAAACAGAGTCCGAAAATTACAGTACCTACAAAATCCACACCAACACCAAGGCAAATCAGTTTCAGCATCGGCGTACATGCAGTGTTTTGTCACATGGGGACAGGGGAAATTCTGTTGTGCTGGTCTTTCTGTACAGTCTTAATCTATCCCCTGAATGGTCATCCTGGTCCCCTGGGACGTGGTTGGTGTTAGTGGAAATATGACTGATGAGCCCAATTCTGGTGTTGCTTTTGAAGCAGCCTGGTGTGTTTACTGACTGTCCCACCGCCCTGTTTGATGTACTGTAACTGCTGATTGGTTTTCAAGTCCCAGTTCCCAGCTCCCAGTTCCCTCTATCCTCTCTGTCCACATTTTATTCGTTTTAGGGTGACCATGACAACCAGGCACTATGAGCCAGGACAGGATTTGTGAACTACCATTTCAATTAAAAGGACTTGAATTTCATTTAAACCTCGGGTTCTTGCTGCGTGCTGATTGATCAGTCTCCTATAATCATGCCTGTGTCACTAATTTGAATGTGAAACAGCTGGATGAGTCTTTCAGTCAAGGAAACAAACCAGTCAAAGCACAAGAGGAGCTGAACTATTTAGCCAAACACAGAAGCCTTTGAATTTTAATGTAGTTTGTAAAAGCTGAAGTAGCTCATAGCGTCCTCCTGATATGGATTATCTGGTCACCCTCTTTCATTTTTCTTCCCGCCTTTGTTACGGCTAATGAAAATAGCCACTTCAGGCTTTTGTGCCATAGTGGTAAAGTGGCCTTACAGCTAGGGGACACTGCTGTGCTTTTGCTGGATGTAGCTTCAGAGAATTTATGTCTGTTGTGAGTGCAGGGCTGGGGACTGGATGTTGGATGATCTATTCACTGGTGCACAAGGAAAGACTTGACTTTAGCTAACGAGCTCTTAGTAGTGGTTAGTTCCAGTATTGGTGTGCAGTCATTTTGATTGGCTGGGTTAGTTTCTTGTGGCTGGACAGTTTTGCTGTTTGAATCACTGCGGTGTAGGTTTGCTGTCCTGATACCTGCCGACGATCTCTAATGACATTCCTCAGATGTGTTTGCTCCCTTGCTGTCACTCTGATTAATCTATGTTAATTTCTTCTTCATCTCCTGCGGTGTGTGTGCCAGAGCACGCCTTGTTAAAATATGTGCACTGCCTTAATCAAATTTCGCTGGACTAAATTGAGTGGAAGAGTCCCAACAATCGAGTTATACATCAGTCAATTCCTTTCAAGAACTTTCCAGATGACTGACTGAGTTCTTTCAGGGCCCATAAGTAAAGTCCACCGGGGCCTTAGACGAGAAACAGGGATGAAAAAAGCTGCCAGATGGAGTCTTTGAGAATAACATTACGCTCATGGGAGTTTTACTTACACAAAAATGTTCTGAGGGCAGAAGGAAAAATGATTGGTTCAGAGAGAGAACCAGTGAGACTGTAGAGGAGGTGGGTCCAAGCAACTAGGGGAGGCAGGAGCAGCCAATGTGTCCAGGACCAACCTCCTCTAGTTGCTTGGACCCACCTCTGCAATCTGATTGGTTCAGAGAGATAACCAATCATTTTTCCTTCTGCCCTCAGAACCTTTTTGTGTAAGTAAGACTCCTATGCCTTATAGCATCACAGATTTGAAGTCTGCAAGGGTAAGAAAGGCACACCTGCATTAAGCATTCTGTTATACCAAAAACCCATTTGGGATTTCTGTTACCGCACTGCTCATATTGTAGAATTTGTTAATGGTAAACGGCATAACTGCATAATGTTTGCTGTGGAATGCTTGTGTCTCGTTAGCGTGTAACCATGAGTGTCGTGTAAATTATTGGCTTCCCTGCCTGTCCCACTGCTGGTATTAAACCAATAGTGCCCATTTATTCTATTGAAAGCAATACCAAAGCATCAAAGCATAGTTCCAGTGATCACTGGTGCCGTCCTCACTATGGTAATCTGCAGGTCACATTTCAGGATACATCTGTGCAGTAACAGAGTAGGACTTCATGACACTTCTGTCTGAATTCAGCATAAACCCTTCGCTTCCATGCCCAGTCATCACGCCCGATGCGACGCCATCGAACTGACATAGGCTTTGCGTGAGCAAAGGCCGAATGAGTCACCTGCGCTCATTGAGAACAACGGGCGATTAAATAACTCTGATGAAAAGCGACAAGAAGCTGGAGCATAATTGTTCACGGTAGACCGCGTCCGTCGTTTTGTTTGTGTGAGTTAGTCACGCTGCATACATGGGGTTTAAATACCTTCTAACCAATTTCCCAGCAAAGAAACGCTACACTGAATACATTCTAAGGTCTCGTCGGACATAAATTCCGCCGCAGTCGCTGGGAGTAGTTTTCTTCCCCGTTTTTTATGCCGAAACAGATGTCGTCCATATCTCAGGCACTCGCTGAAGCGGTCGTCAACAGCAGGGCCGTTCTTGCTAAGCTACCCCCCCCCCACTAAACAGAGAATAATACAAGGAGGATTTAAAATGCACAGTCACGCTGTTCCCCTTTGGCAGTGGTGTGACCAGAATCCAGGCCAAGGTCAAAGAGCGATGGAGAGTAGAAAAATGTCACACAGCCCGCAGTGTAATTCCGACTGGATTATTTGTTATGAAAGCTTAGAGTGCGTCCCTCCTCTCTCTGCAGCAAATCCAGGGAGAGAGAGACCCTCAACATCCCCCGTTTCATGAGAATATCAGGGGTTATGGGTATTCTGAATGGGGATTTTTTTAAAATTAATTGATAGAAATCTGCTACACAGGAAATGCTTTTAACAGTCCAGCAAATTATAAGTGGCTAATGTTAGTGGCAGCTAGGGACAGCTAAGCTCTGTGGACCGAATTCCTCCATGTCTGGGGGGCATGCTAGGTCGGCAACAGCCGGCCTCCCCCTTCTTCATGGGCTGACCATTCACACTTGCACAGTAGGGTAATGTACCACAGATCCAAATAAGTTCAGTAAACAAAACAAATGTCACACATCACGCACAGGTAAAAGTTACAGTTCAAAGTGCTCTCTTTTGGATGCTATTCCATTCTTAACTGAATAACTTTGATACGTCATGTTTGCCGGGATCTATTTTTAGGTCCATTAAAGCAGTTTTTCCCAACCCAGTCCTCGGGGACCCATAGACAGTCTAAGTTTTTGCTCCCTCCTAATTCCCTGTCTCCTACCAGGAGCTGGGAGGGAGCAAAAACATGGACTATCTGCGGGTCTCCGAGGACCGGATTGGGAGACACTGGATTAAAGGCTTCGTGCAAAAGAACAAATCAGACCTCAGATCCTCATTTTTCGTTCAGGGAAAAAAAACAAGAACACGACCTCACTATGGAGTTTGTCGTCTTCTTGGCAAGGAGTCTACATGCAAAATGGTGAATTGATATACAACGTTTTATCTGTTTTTATCTGTAGGCTTCATAAGGTCAAGTCATGAGTAAAGCTCGGTATGCATTCGCCAAAGGGCAGTCTGTAGTCTCCCTGTAGGATTCTGAGATAATGACTGTCTTGGCCACATGTGCTTGTTCTTCATCTTTTTTCCTGTCTTCGCAGGGGTGACCACCGTACTGACCATGACCACGCTCAGCATCAGCGCGAGAAACTCCCTGCCCAAGGTGGCCTACGCCACCGCCATGGACTGGTTCATCGCTGTCTGCTACGCCTTCGTCTTCTCCGCACTTATCGAGTTCGCTACAGTCAACTACTTCACCAAGCGGGGCTACGCCTGGGACGGCAAAAGTGTGGTGCCAGAGAAGGTGCGTTTTAGTGTCCCTTGATGTTGCTTAGCACGTTAGCACGTTAACGATTAGTCTAGTCCAATGGTCCTCAACCTGGTCCTCAGAGAACCCCAGTCCACATTTTTTGCTTCCCCCCCAGCTCCCAACACACCTGTACCAATATTCGGTGCTCTTGATTGGCTGGGAGCTGGGAGGGAGCAAAAATTTGGACTGGAAGTTCCTGAGGACTGGGTTAAGAAACAGTGACGTAAACCATTTGCTGGTGAAATTTCAGACAAAAGCAACTGGTTCATTACCGTGTGTTCCCAAGCACCATGTGTTTTTATATTGGATTTAAATATAACATCTTGAAAAACCTCCTGTTACACCATCTTAACACTGTGATACACATTATAACATTATTCCGTGAATTGAAACAAGACAAAAGAAGAAGAGTCTCAAAAATCTTCACAACACTGCGACACGCATGTGTCATAACTCGTTACGGGAATGAAGCCCAGCGACACCTCGATAAGTAATGTCAAAATGAATATTAAATTAAATCTTAGAACAGCAAGATATTTAACACTTCCTCCTGCTAGAAAATTAGCAGCAAAAGGATAACGAAATGGGAGATTCGGTTTAGACTCAGGATAATTTATAGCATTTATGTTTGTAAGTGATAGCAGTGATACTGTTGTGTCGTTTCATGACGTGTATTTATTCATACTCTGTGACAATTATATTATATTGAGCATGATATTGCGTGTGGCATTAACTTTTAAGTCACTTTGTAATATCCTTTTATCGTAATACAAGTTTATGACTGTTGTCCTGGGGGCCATGACATTTTATCAAACACTATAACCTGTTACGGCATGTTTATGACGCCATAATGTCAGGAAGTATCAAAGTGTACCCACATGTCTTTATTATTGCAACGGGTAGGACTTAATGGGAAGTGTGTAAAAATCATTTAAGGAAACTAATTGGATTTTGCTGAGACCGACGCATTAATAATGTGTTTCTTCAATATTTGAATTACTGCCTTATTCAAGCCTGCTTATTAGCAGTACAAATTAAATACTGGGAAATATTAAATGTTGTACATCATTTTTTCCGTTATGATTACTTTTATGTAATATTTGCAGAACATTTAATTTGGTTTAACAACTGCAAGTTCAGTCACAGTCATACAGTTGGTATTCCTCCCCACCCCCCCCAGAAAAATATTCACTTGTCCTTATTGAGATATTGTTATTTTGCCCAGCAAAAGAAGAAGAAGGAGTCACTTCTCAAGAAAAACAACACGTACACTGCCACCACAGCCACGGCCTTCGCACCAAATATCGCTAGAGACCCCGGACTGGCCACCATCGCCAAAAGTGCCCCGCCCCCCCCGACCGAGCCAAAAGAGGAACCCAAACCCAAACCCCCGGAAGCCAAGAAGACCTTCAACAGCGTGAGCAAGATTGACAGGATCGCCAGGATAGCCTTCCCCCTCCTCTTCGGAACCTTCAACCTTGTCTACTGGGCCACCTACTTGAATAAGAAACCAAAATTGCAGGGGATGCCTCAGCCTCACTAATCTGGAGGTTCACTTTCTTTCGCGTTATATTTTTCGGGGAGGGGGGGGGAGGGGACGCAGGGAATGATATTTTCCCCCCGGAGAAGTCTGTCGTGTTCAAGTTGACACATTGTTTCTATGTGTATCAAAGATAATATTGTACCTTAAATTAGGAAAAAAGGAGATTCTAGAATTGCAGAAATGTGGTTTAAACGAATGGGAACCTTTAAGGAATCGCTCTGCTGTTAAAATACGCTAAAATATATACATGAGAGAATGCTAAACTACCAATGCACATAGCCTAACAGCTAGCCTAACGGGCCTCCCTCGTCTCAATTCCCATCCCTTATTTTGCTTCACAACATCATTACTTTTAAACCGGTCTATTAAAAAAAAAATGGGAAAAAAGTTGCATGGAATGAAATTTTATACATTACATTTTCAAAATCCGTTCAAAATCCTTACAAATTTACTTAATTTCACTTGCAGAGATTACCTTGAATCCAAGGTATTCAGCTAGTTAGCTAATCTTCCACATTTAGCAGTAGTATATTTAATGTTTGGATCTATTTTTTATTTATTTAATTTTTTTTTTAATTGCGATAGGGTTTCAGCAATAGCAATAAAACACGTCTCAGTGGATTCTATTCATGAATTTAAAAAAGGAAAAAAGTTCATTAGAGTATTACATGGAACAATAAGCAGACTATTTAGTTTTATTGTAAATATTACCAAGTGTTAGAGATGTCAATATTACGTTTAAGCTTTGTAAAACGTAACTATAAGATATACATATTCTATATGTGGAACAGAACAGCTTTTAAAAGCTCAGTGTAAACAAAGAATGAGGAAGTTCATGGATTTTAAGTGACTGTTTCTTTACCAGGCTAGAATTCTTCTAAATACTGGTTTATGTTCCCAGTGTTAAACACCTAAGTCAAATACAATTAAGAACGAAAAACAAAAAAAAACAAAAAACAGATGAATATATGTGTGTATTTACACACCAACATGCGTTCTAAGAAGGATCAGCAAGATGTAAGAATGTAAATGTAATATTTAAATGTCGGAATGCATTTTATATTTATCACTTATTATATATTTTGATTTATTATAGAACAGACATTTGTAAATGGTTTTGTCTGAGCTGAATAGGTCTTTGCATCGTTTTTTGTTTTTCCTTTTCGGTTGCCACTGGTAGCTGGTTACATTGACCGTGAAGAGCAGTGCCTTTTCCACTTGAAGGGATGAACTAAGACAGATTGCGTTCCACAGATTGTGAAAAGTCCATCCGCTGTGTTCTATGTTGTCCTGATAGAGTTCGACTCTTTCGTTTTGACTTTTCACTGAAGGTCGGAACGTGCCAGCTGCACTGCCTTCCATCCCACACGCCCTCAGTAGCTTGTCATCGTCGTTTTTATTACGATTATTACGTTCTGTTTGTCTGTTACAGAAACACGCTACCTAGCCTTGTACATTAGTACTGCACCCTGCACACAATGATGTCTTCTGCTGTTACAGTAACAACAAAATGTTTTATTTTTGTAGCCAGATGTCCTGTATGAGAACGTTCCAGAGAAACCAAAATAAGCCACTTTAGAGATTTTTTTCTGGTTTTTTTTTTTTGGGGTTTTTTTTTTGCAGTGAGTGATTTCACAACTCAGCATATCTTGTTTCATTTCTTTTAATGTAGCAATATAGTGAGAAAGGGCTTTTTAGTGATCAGGAGATATTTTATTGGGTAACTTAAATTTATTTGGCGATCGCAATTGGTAGCTTTATGTTGACGTCAAAGAAATATGTACTTTGAATTTAAAAGACTCTGGTGGGTTAAGGTTTTTCCTTGGTCTTGGTTCCGTTGAAAATGAATTGCTTGTGTGCAGAGTGGGTTTGTAAGGGGAGATGCTTGATTCTGGGCCATTGATGCTTTGGGACGGTTCCTGTAACACGAATAGTAAGAGGAAATCACATATTTTAAGGGTCCAAACACAGCAGCCCAAATATGAGTAAGACTGATTGAGTCGGAATGGGGTTTAGTCTCATGGGGGGGGGGGGGGCGGGGCTGTTTTCCCCTGCAGATTGTATGTAAGCACTCTGTCCATCTCAAACTGCTGTGTGCTCTTGTCACATGTTGTATAAACACATACAAATGGATAGATATGCCAATTAAAACATACTGTACGGATGTTTACTATCATGAAAGTACATATATAAATACAAATATAAATATATATATATATATATACATATAAATATTTACTTATAGTACAGATAGGTATTGTTTGTAAGAGACTAGTAGTATGCATTTTGCACATTAGAAGCTTAATTTACATTTAAGTAGTCAGCTTCGTGCTATGCAAGAACACTCTTATTTTCCTTCCATATTTCAGATCGACCAGATATTATATAAAGCTTAACACTTTGCTAAAGACAATGTATTCTGCTTTTTTTTGCCCCTGTTCATTATTTTTGTCAAAAACAAGCCAAAAATAATTTTTTATTCGAATAGCTATTCGGTTCTCGGTCAAGGTCAAAAACGACGTGGGATGTTAATTGTGCGTAAGCTTAATATCATGGCAATAACATTTCAAGGTGATGCATGTTTGCGAATTAAGATTTGAGATGCCTGTGCAGAAATCGATTCAAAGCATATACTGGTGTTGTAATGGAAACGAGTTTTGAGTGCTGAGTCGGGAAAAAAAAGTGTTAATTGTCCATCTCACCAATATCATTTTTATTCATCACAATGTTTGTAGCTAATTTCTGTTTCACAAGTGAATCAGGTTCCATGGTATGTACCCTGCATTGTGGAAGAATTGGAATACAGTCATAAATACATGAGCACCCAAATGTGTCAGACACACTGCAGGTCATTATTTCGGGCAGCAGTTATAAAATAAAAGTTTAACGCTCTAAGTCAGGCATCGTGAACTTCCACTCACCTGTGTGTTATTCTTCCACATATGTATTATGCACAGATGTGTAGCACCTTAACATTAGCAATCGAAGTCAGTCTGTATTTAGGTTCCAGCTGATCTGGTTTTCTTCTCGAACGTGGGTGTCTGTTAACGCTGTTAACATATGCCTCCATTTGTGTTTGTTTTAAAGAGAAAATAAAGACTTAACTGGAAAACGAAACTTGCTAATCGGGGCCTTCGGGGTTCATTTGGAGGACAGTGTGTGCTGTCGGATTCAGTATCGTTTTACGTTCCGCCGGACTGCTACGGCCCGCCGAACCCCGCCCGTCCGTCGAGTCGGTTACATTTCAGCTGCTCCCTGGGTGAAGACAGAGACGATCAGCAGCCCCCGTGCTGGGAGGGGGGGCAACGGCCGGACCTCGGAGCCTATTGGACATTCTGTTAATGTTTGGTTTTCGTTACCATGTGCCCCCCATATAGCTAGATGATCTGCGTTATTATTCAAATAAAAGAGAGAGAAAAAAAGGTCACATTCATTTTTTATCACATTGAATAAACTCAAAATATGAGAACATTAAGTATTTAAGTCATATATCAAAAGAAAAAGAGAAAAAAAAGTCACATACATTTTTTGATCAATGTTAGTAAACTCTAAGAATGAGGTGAATAGGTGTTTAATTTTCTACATTATTTTTATGGGTTTTTGTCTGATTTTTAAGTGTTGCAAAAGAAATAAGTAATAATTATTCATGACAAATGATTTCGGTATAGCTTTAGAAAGGAAATTTAATTAAGATGAAATTTTCTCATGGAATACTTCTGTATGTGTCTTAAAAATTGATCATCTCACTGCACATTTTTATTGGACACTGACAGTTAAACCTTTGCTTAGTCTTTCGCAATTGATTTGATGCTCCATACAAATAGCAAAATCCAAAGTCTAAGTTGGGGTGACTAATTGTCATTCTATGCCTAGAGGAAAATTAATGCATAACCACCAGATTAAACACCAGATTTAAATTTTCTAATTATGCTTCTACAGCAATCGAATATTGCCGCTCACTGTATATAATAAACTGCATTTCTCTAGTGTTTCCATTAGGCCTAGAGAAAGATGTTTATTCCAATGCATATCGCTGTGTTACTCCAGGTTTATCAGGAAAAGACAATTTTAGCCTCACAGCAAAAAAAAAACAGTTACAGTTACTAAATCATGTGTATCACTGGCATTCCTGATAAAAACCAAAGTAAATGTTTCCATCGCATACCCAGTAATATATACACATAATCTGCACATATCAACACTGGTTTTCCGCAAACACATTCTGCGTTTGCCAATACAGAGTCTTGGAGTCAGGGTTGGCTCGGGGTACGCTGGCGCCCTACAGTGTAGGTGAAATTCTGCTGACATCCACCCACCAGATTAGAAAACAAATTTTGCTAGTTAATTTATATAACAAAAAACATTTCAGCAGCACAGGGTATCTGGCACCAGGGTTTCAGTCTCCGCCTGGGTTCCGTGTGTGTGGAGAACTTTGCATGTTCTCCCCGTGTCATCGTGGGGTTTCCTCCAGGTGCTCCGGTTTCCCCCCACAGTCCAAAGACATGCTGAGGCTAATTGGAGTTACTAAATTGCCCGTAGGTGTGCATGTGTAAGTGAATGGTGTGTGAGTGAATGGCGTGTGAGTGTGCCCTGCGATGGGCTGGCCCCCCCATCCAGGATTCTTCCCCGCCTCATGCCCATAGCTTCCGGGATAGGCTCCGGACCCCCCGCGACCCAAAAAGGATAAGCGGTTTGGAAAATGGATGGATGGATGGAGGGTATCAGGTTGCTAACTAGCTAGTTTGTGTCTGTTTCACAGGTACTGCAATATTAAAGCTCGTCTAAACAGCTAATGTTATGGAATGCAAGCAGATGTATTTTGGTCGCTCTTTTGCGCCGTAGCTGATCACCTATATCGCCTATACGGCGGGCCGGCCCTGCTTGGAGTAAATCAGCCTGACTGGCTTCAAAGTAATCAAACAATAGAGGGCAAAAGATGAAAGGAAAGAAGCACAGCCAGCAATTATGTTGAGTGATGGCATTTTTTGCAGACATCAATTAAATACTAAATAATAATAAAAAAAGCAGTTGCCCAAAGTATTTTAAGCGGAACAGACATCTGACTGTCCAGTGGTTTGCTGATCCCCCTAAAGTCTCCTACGCACTTCTCTCTCCCTGGCAAGTCTGTTTGTTTGGCATGGGGCAGTATTCAAACCGAGATGCGATCCTGCATAATCCTAGTACCCAAAATAAGGACGTCCCCAGCAATAGGATTGACCGCCACTGCCACCTCCTCCCACAATGCACTATTCTCACCATTCTCCACTTCATGCTTTCTAAACCTGGGTACTCACTGGAAGCTCAGCCTAGTTACATTTATGCCTAGACAGCGCTTGTGTTTGCAATGAACATCACCTGTACGTCACTTTAGGCAAAAGCAACAAACAACAAAAAAAAAAAACAAAATGTAAACGTAAAGCGCCAGACGGAAATGACAGTTTGAGGCAAATGAAGGAGCCATTTAAGCATTGCGTGCTTTCTTTCTGGGACGCGTGTGAGAATTTTATTTCAATCCAGTACTAGCTTGTCTATTGTTAGACAGGGAGGGGATGTAATCAGTTCCGTCTCTCATTTCGTTAGCGCGGATCTTTTCACGCTGATGAAAAGTTAATTAGCCGATACCTTCACCCGGAGAGCAGTGCGCTTGTTCTTCTCATCCACTAAGTGGCTGTGATGGAGTTTATTTCCTCCGCGGCCTGTGGAAACACGTGCTTCCTAAATAGCGTGAAGACACAGCACCGGTTTCGTTTCATGGTCTTGTCACGCATCACGTGACTCGTGTTCGTCGTGTAATTGGCTGCCACCTCTGGCCTTGAAATCAGCCAGGAAACAAGATGGCCAACCTGACTTTTAATCTGCATTGCCTATCTCTACAGATGATACTGTGCTGAAATCCCGACTACAGATCTAAACATTCATACAGGTCAAAACATTCATAACAATGTGTTTCAGCACTTTTTGCAGTAATAGAAATACTTATGTTTCTGAAGTGCTAAGAATTGTATTCTTCTTCTGAAAAGCTACTACATGAAACAAGCCAGAGTTCATGAGCTTCTCAAAGAATTGAACTCTGGTTAAATGAATCTGAACAAATAAAAAGACGATACCTGAACACTTTACTGTTCAGACGAGATCCCTGATTTTAAATTTTCATCCAGTTTGTCTACACCCAGATAATTACAATGATGCATCTGGAATGCTGACTGGAAACTGCGTTACTTTTGCTAACCATGACAACAGTAGCAAAAGTGACATCAGATGGTGGCACAGTGGTTAGAATTGTTGTCTCAAGCCTCTGGGACCAGGATTCGAGTCTCTGCCATGGGTCCATGTTTGCGTGTTATCCCCGAGTCATTATGGGTTCCCCCCCCGCCCCCAGTCCAAAAACATGCTGAGGTTAATTGGAATTACCGAATTGCCCATAGGTGTGTGAGTGTGACTGATCCCTCCAATGGGTTGGTGCCCCATCCTGAGTTGTTCTCTACATTGCACCTGTAGACTCTGACCCTGAGCAGGATAAGCAATTTCCAAAGATGGATGGATGATGTCAGAAAGCAGGGCAACAGATATTGTGCCAGGTTGGAGGCACGTGAAAGGTTTGCATAAACTGTCCTTTGCACTGACCTTTCTGTCCTGGCTGCCATTTTGCAAAACGATCCTACTTTGTTTTGACCTCTCTGCCTGACCCCAGTTTCTACCTGTTTTTGTTGAAAATATTAAGAGCATTATAATTGCAAACTGAATCGTGCTTCCATCATATTGCAACCTCTTTGATTTCCAGACACCTTCAATATTTCCAGTAAAAGATTATCTAGCCTATCTTGTAGATTTCGACCTCATAATTTGTATGCATTTCTTCCATATCTACCAGCAATAGATTGTGAGAAAGTGGAAATTTTAGTACAGTAACCTATCCAAACTTATTCTCTGTACATCCCCTCTAGCGTTCATATTTCTGACAGCTTTCCAGGCACCTGTGCTTAACATCATTCTTTCCTAAGCAAACCAATGGAACAGTTTAACATTTAATACAATGTTCAGTACAGTGTCATGCAGCATCTGTATCAGTGAGCCAAATTTGGAACCAAATTGGAGCTGTTCATTTGTCTTGAGCACACATCTAAAAATGCTGCCTTTTCTAGGGTAGAAGTGCTATACACATCAGTAGATTTTGGGAAAGTTTTAGCGCTGCCTTCAGACTGTGAGGGAGCATAAGGAGACCGACCGCAGAAACTGTGACTTATCAAGCGGCTCCCTGTCAGGAGATGACACAGGAGCGTTTCTGCTTGGTGAGGTGTGCATATCTAATGCGAGAGGGCTGCATCCGGTGCCTGCAGACAAGCGGCACATGTGAGGACGCTGAGGTGCGATGGGACCTAGACCTCAGGGCTGCCGGAGGAGGCGGACGGGGCACCGGTGCTGAGTCACAGAGAAGTCGGAAAGCGGAGTCGGCAACCGGAATCGACGGCCATCGCCAGTCACGGCCTCCTTGCTTCATAGGGGCAGAGAGAAGCAGGGGCTGCCTTCAGTGGGTGCCTCAGCAAACCGACCTGCAGAACAACACATATCCGAACTCTTATATTCGGGGCGATTTTGATACCAATCATCTGGTTAAACTCAACCTTTACATCAACTGATGGGAAGTGACAGAAGACAGTTGGTGCATAATGAAGAGGTTATAAGACCTCATTTGTCCAATGACTGCTTTGCAGTGGTCCCGCTGGGATGCAGTGGTCCCGCTGGGATGCAATGATCCCGCTGGGATGCAGCAGTCATGGGAAGAGCTAGTGGCAGTGTGTACCTGGGCAAGGCACCTATCTCTTGCAAGGCAGATGTGCAAACTCCACACATGAAGACCTGGGGGCAGAATCAAATTCACGGAGGTGTGAGGTGACAATATCCACAGAGGTGGTCCAGGTCAGGGGTAGGTAGGGTCCTACCTTTTGAGTTCCTATCTGCCTGAGATCGGGTTTGGTTCATCAGAGACCTGGTAGGATAGAAAACCTGCTGGGTACCAGCACTCCAGGATCAGGTTTTCCAAACTGAAGTCAAATTTAATCTGTTCTATTATTGAGAGCCCCCCAGCAAAATTCATCATCAGGACCGTGGCTTCTAGTTTCCGATGCAATCTGGCCCTCAGAGAAATATAGTTCTTAGTCTCAGCACATATATATATCTAGGCACATCTAGCAACTATAGCATTCACAGTAACTTTCCGAACAACATCCCCGATTAAAATCAATATTAAGAGCAATAAAGGACCCAATGCACCTCTCCCATCATGGTGTAACAGGTGTGCAGTGAAGCAGGCCTTTGCTGACCTTCATTCACCAACCAAGGGTCCAAACAGCACCCGCAGCAGCTTTGGAAGCGGCTAAATACAGACCAAGGCTTATAAAAATAAAACATGGAACGCTCTCTGGTTATTTACTGCACCTCCTGGCAAACCGGAGCTCTCTAATAAGGCGGAGATTATTAACAGGAAGTCTCACTCGTTTGAACGGGAGCCCAAATTAACAGTATCATCAGCAAATCGACCGCTGGAGAGAATTTCATTATTAACACTCGATCCTCTCTGATGCCCATCTCTGTGCTTTGGATCACCACAGCCCTGGAGGGACTGATCTTTGCTAAAACATCTAATCAGGCCCCGCTTTCACTATTAGATTCTCTGAGAGCTAAAAAAAATGAAAACGGTCAAGACCTATACTGTGCAAATAGTGGTGGGACATTTGAAACTAGACTAAGCTATTTCTGTTATATGTTGGATTTAGGTTGCGCTGTGAATCAATTGGTGATTCCGTTTGAGTGTTTGTGTATGATTGTTGTGCACATGTGTATGTATAAGTGAAACCGTATTCCGAGTACAGTGCGTGTGCAAGCTTACGTAAGTAAACACTCATCGCAATTCAGTTGGATAGTTATGAAGAATTTTTTTTTTCTTCTCCGCCTTTTGATGTGAAATTTACGTAAGTTTGCTTCAAGAGAGCCAGACCTGATGGATCTTACTGTCGGATGAACGTCGCACCAGAGACCGGAGGAAGCCAAAATGTGGGGCTTCTCCTGCCTGTCCGAGTCACAGTACTTGTGTCGAGAGAATCGCCCCGAGGGGGGAGAGATGACTAATGTTTGCAGTGCAGTGACACAACAGCACGTATGTGATTAGAGGAGGGTGGTAAATTTTTCCTTTTTCTTATCCTTCTTTGATAACTGCCTAGAAGTCAAAATGCTTGTCGACCTGGCAACAAA
>JAODJU010000048.1:4121513-4138726 GCA_026776725.1 Gnathonemus echidnorhynchus
TAACGAGTACCGATCGAGTTATAAAATGTGATTATCGGCCGATACCGATCTTCGGCCGATCGATCGGAGCATCCCTACAGGATACCTCACAAAAACTACTGCTATAACTTCAGTAGTGGCGTTGCAGACACTTTGGAGCAAATGTACGATGTTTCGATAACATCAAAGAGCAATATAGATACATATAGTCTGGGGTAGGATAATGTAGTTCCAGTTGTCAGATGTGTGCCCAAGGACTGTGAACACAGAGTAAGCACTCTCCAGTTTGCTTTTACAAAATTTCAAGCTGCAAAAACAGCTGGTTTTTCTATTACTATTCAGTAACATTGGATACTGTGCGTGATAAAAAGTATTCAGCAAAATATTTACCCACAGAAACGCCACTGTGTGTTCGACGGTAGACTGTCAGCAGAGCACAGCTTAATGCAAAACACTACACCTTTTCCAGTGGAAATTGTCACATCGCAAAGTTGCTGACCCAGAATGCTTCATGGCCAAGCACTGTGCCAGTTCCCATTGCTGACAGTTCAATTAGCTTCCGTCCCTGGGCTGTTCTAGAATGCGTCATTTTGTCACCCACAATCTGATTAGCAGCTACGCAACGTTAGAATATCGGAGCAGCTCCCAAAATCCAGGCAGTGTGCAGCTTTTAAAAGATGGGATCTATGCCCCGACTGACTGGCTGGTGGCGGAGAGGCTTTCCTGGATCGTGGGGATCCACAGAGTGCTGCTGTCCTCGGATTCCTTCCATTTGGACCACAAGCCACCTCCAACTTTCCAACACATCCGTGGCCAGGGAGCAGATTAGCTCTGTGACTGACAGGGTTGGCAGACAGTCGAGGCCCCGGATTTAGCTGAGTCTGAGGACGGCAAAGGCTTTCAGTCACTGAATGCTGGACCCAGTCTGCAAGAATGAGCTTTGAAATAGATTTAACCCAGTGTACCTTAATTCCATTGTGTATTGACAACATGGGATGCTTTTTGTTGTGTTTTGTTTTTCTGAATTATGCAGTATTAAGATGCTATGAATGAAACATCACAAATAGACGTATGTGTTTTTGCATAATAAATCAAATATAGCAATCCTAACCCTAAAATTATACCTTATTTATAATTTTAAAATGAATATTATGTGTTATCATATAAAATAATTTGTAATTTTAAGTGTGGAATGGATTAACTTCCATATTCAACAGGTGCAAAAACACTTTGTTATATTAGATTTTTTTCCCCCCTTTAATTACTGACCATGATTGTTCTGCATGTGTGTGGCGCAGTGGCTATCACTCTTGCCTCGCAAATCTGGGACCAGGGCTCAAGTCTTCGCTAGGGCTCCATGTGTGTGGAGTTTTCCTGTTCTCCCTGTGTCATTGCGGGATTGCCGCCAGGTACCCCCCCACAAAATCCTACAATATGCTTTAACTGGAGTTTCTAAATTGTATGTAGGTGTATGTGCGCCCTGCAATGGGTTGGTGCCCCATCCTGGGTTATTCCCTGCCTTGCACCCATAGGCCCTGGAACCCCCATGTCCCAGAATAGGACAAGCGGGTACAAAAATGGCTCCAAGGCATCCATTGATGGATTACACGAAATATACTTGGGAGCTATACGTGTAGCTTTAAAAACTGGCTGCCACTATGCTTTTGCTAGCAGCTAGCCCAAGGGATCCCAGCTGTGCAGCGTCCTCAGGCGCTCAGGAGCTCGGACGTCTCCTCACCACACGTTCCCGCATGGGGAGGCGGCAGGACTCGGGCAGCCCCGCCAGTCGCCGTGTCCATTTGTCATGTGACCACACCATGCGCGAGTGGCTTCCCGCCATTAGAAATACGCATGCTAACCTTGAGCTAAACAGGACGTGTCCATCTATTAATTAACATTGGAGGCTGATGACTAATTTGACCCCCCATCTTCGTCATTAATCACACATGTTTTCACAGCTGGTATTTCCGAGATGTCCAGATAAAGTATTAATTACCTTTCGGAACGCACATTACATTTGATCTAAAATATTCATTTCTTTTGCAAGAATAGTAGACTGTCAGATAAAAAGTACCATTTTGTACTTTTAAGCGTGCAGTTACTTGTCATTGGGGCTGTACCCTCAAGGGTCTGCCAAATGTACCCTTAGCTGTAGGTAATTGTACTGTTTAAGGTACAGAAATGGACTCTGAGGAACATTGTTTGTACCATTGCGGGGTACATTACTGTGGTTTGTACCCTGGGGTACAAAGTTCTGAGTTGACAACATGAACAGGAATGACTCAGCTGCCAGCGCTCAACTCTGAGGTCTCCAGGAAACTTTTGTTTTGCTGACTTGGCATTTTAGACCTGCAAACTACAAAACTGCAATATGCAAGGTGTGCTTCCCAAATCCCTGGTAATATTTTAAAACGAAGGTGATTTCTTGCTGTTCAAGATACAGTAATATTAATCTGTGTCCATAGCACATGTTGATACAGCAAAAATATACTGTTATCTGTTAAATAAATCTGAGTGAATGAACACATAGTATACATATGTGTATTAAAATTGTGAAAATGTTTTCTAGATCGGGCAAAACTTAAATAACACCTAGATCTCAAGCTATTAAATGTAGGGCATGAGACAGGGGGCATCCTAGATGGGATGTTGGTCCACGTCCACACACACACACACACACACACACACGCACGCACACACATACATATTCAGATACCAAGGGCAATTTACAGAATCCAGTTCATATAATCGCATCTATGTTGGGGAAAATGCTGATTTGTAAGAAGAAAATGGAGTTCCCAGTGGATCTCTGCACAAACAACATGCAAAATCAACTCGCATACAGAGCCATATACAATATAACTCATGTACAATACAACATAACACGCATTGCATCATTATGCCTGGATAAATCCCGTCCATTGTAGTAGGTGATGCAGTCAGCAGAATGATACAATTTTTAGCCAGCTATTTCTCCGCATTAGTTTAACATGTCATCCTCATTAGAATATATGGTAACACTTTAACAGTACATTCGTAATGCCTTTATAATGCATTCATACAACATTCAATATGCCTTCATATTGCATTCATACAACATCCTATCAAACCTTAACAGCTTTAACATCACAACTATTATACAATAATAAACATAAATAATAATTATATAATGTTTGTTATTAACGTATTGTAACGCTGGCGGGGTGTCTCAACTGGAAGTACATTTGCATGTCCCAGCATGCATTGGAAGTAACTATAAATAGCCCCTTCTTGTATTGCTATTGTTAATATTTCTATTACCCGATTGTGGCATGTATCTTTGCCCGTGTCATATGTGAACCCTGTCCAATCCTTGCGTGTATTTGGTAAGGATCGAGCACACGGAAATCCAAGAATGGGGTTTATTGCAGGCAGAACACAATTACACGAGGAACACGTCAATGACCGGACTGGGGAAACAAACTTGAACGCAGACTAAATATACAGGACTACTCAGAAATAACACGAAACAGCTGAATACAATCAGGAATTGACAAGAGGTAACGAGGGGGCGTGGCACACGGAAGGATCATATGAGCAGGTCATGACAATTTTATAAATTTCTCACCATGTGTGAGCTTTGCTGTTCGGCATCTGACCTCCCTGTGGTTCCCAAGTGTGTTTGGTTCGGTGCTTGTTTGAGTGCCTGTGTTAGTACTGTTATGGACTGAAATAAAAGGGCATTGTTCTCTGCTAAACAAGCCTCCTCGTCATTCGCCATTGTTGCCGCGGTGCCTCGGTCTGCTAGTCATTACAGTATATTAAAACTGTTAAGGGTACCTGCTGCTTATGAATGTTCTATGAATGCATTATGGAGGTGCACTGAATGTTCTATGAATGCATTATGGAGGTGCACTGAATGTTCTATGAATGCATTTTGGAGGTGCACTGAATGTTCTATGAATGCATTTTGGAGGTGCCCTGAATGTTCTATGAATGCATTTTGGAGGTGCCCTGAATGTTCTATGAATGCATTTTGGAGGTGCACTGAATGTTCTATGAATGCATTTTGGAGGTGCACTGAATGTTCTATGAATGCATCATGAAGGTGCAGTTATCTTTTAGCTTTACCAAATATACAGTATTATGATAAGTTGTAGAGGTTTATATTGAGAATGATGTCACGTTTTTCAGGAAGTAAAACAACCAACAAACAGCCAAGTTCACCCAACATGTCACTTGTGCATTAGTGTACTTTGCTGAGATCATTCTAAGATAACCTATTTAGCCTGTGCTGACTACAGCATTTCATAATGACTTTAACCCATATTTACCCAGAGTGACTGATGCTTGAATATCTCCTGTTGGAAAAGCGACTTCCATCAATACATTAAAATAGGTGAAACTATATTTCGTTTTAATCTGCTACTGCTCTTTTGAAGAACTATCTATTTGAACTGTTAGCTTTCAGCTGCAGTCAGAAATTGTGATGCCAATGCATGATGTACGAAGCACTTTTTCCTCAAAGACTTTTCAGAATGATCGTCACTATGTCCACTTTTAAATCAAGTTAAAGCTGAAAATGAAAAAAATGAAAGGTGTGTCTACAGTGACTAATCCTAAATTCAAGATGCAGGAGCCCCATGAATCATCATTTCAGAGAGAAATCCAAGATTCTGTTATTAGAAATCTTTAAATGCATGCACTTGCAATAAGATATTGGAGAGTGTTAGCAAATCTAGTGCTGATAGCTTTCCTTGTTGATCTCATGATCACGAGAAAACTGTAACGTTGCGGATTTTTTTCCCCCCTCCAATCTTGATTTATTTTGTTTCACTTTCAGTTGGAGACGTTTGATTTCTTTGACAGCGCCTTGTCATCCCTCCTCTGAGGAAGCGAATAGCCTCCCTGTCTGACTTGACCGTTGCATAAGCATCTGTCAGGCTCTGAAAAATGCCAGCTAGCCGTGTTAAGGGATACAGTGATTCCACATTCGGCACTGGCTCCTTAGTGCACAGTGGTGTAGCTGACAAGTGTGACTGACAAAAGGCCAATGACTGACAAGCTGATGTGTTTCGGGGGGGGGGGAGTGGGTGTGGCTGCTGCAGATAACGGAGTATAATATGCAATTGGAGATAAATTAGAGCAAAGAAGTGCTTCAAGCGAACCTCACAATTATGCACGACTAGATTACAATCAACCGAACTTTTGCATAAATTATTGTAATACACGACAAATTAGTTATGCAGAGTATGAAGTTAAATGTTTTGCTGTGCGATGCTTTGCTTTTTATAGATTTTTTTTTTTTTCTTTAAGCTCAGACATCAGTATAGAACCTTTGTAAGGTGCAGATTCTGGTGTAAACTGGTTTTAACATGCGGTGCAGCCTATTTGTGGGTCAGCAGCACCTTGGAAAGACAGTCACAGAGCAGTCAGATAATGCAATATGGTCTGGCAAGGCGTCCTGTGAAGTGCGTGCGAATATCACGCGGCGAGATCCATAGCCCAGGAGCACCTAGTTCTATAAGTAGACGGTGCTGTCGCTCTCATGCAGCAATGTAATATGTGACTTCTGCATAATTTTAGGCAGAAAAGACCATCTGCCTTCTGAAATGTGGCATTTCCTCCAAGATGGGCGGGGGTGTCTGATAGGGGTAGAGTAAGTCCTGCAGAAAACCGCTTTTTAGCTTCTGAATAAGGCCTACAAGGCCTTAACTGTGATATCAAAACCTCATTAAAATATCGCCAGCATACAGAGGGGTTATCCCATTAAAAACAGCAACAAATCGCACAGAATCATATGGAACCCGTTTCTCACAGGCAGTAAACATTATCATAGACAACACTGGAGCTAAACATATTTCTGTGGGTTCTCCCAATAATAAGCCAAAATGCATTTTATGGAACTTAATTGACTGACTTTTTATCAGGCGAGTACTAGTCTGCTACCCGTGTTTGCAAATGACATTTACTTTTTTTCCCTTTATAAATTCAAGTTTTATTCCACAACAAAGTATTGGAACACAGTATTGATTCATTCACTGTGCAAAACTATTTTTGAGTTGTTACTGCAAAATTCTATGTAATATATTTTCCCTGACATTCATTGTATTAATATAATTTAGTCTAAATGTCTTGTACTGTCTGAATGTGTATTTATCTACTGCAGACCTGTTATTTTCTTTGCCATCTATCTAGCTTGCTTGCTCTACTGTACCTCCAGGCCATTCAAAGGTAAAAAGGCCTTCTAAGTGCCAAGAACATTCAAAAGAAGCTGACGCTTTGAAGACAGATGATTTCTGCCTAACAAAGTTTGCCTAAATATCCAGCCTCCGATTACAATCGCACGGCTGATGTGCCTGTTCCACAATTAAACAGATGAGAGCCTGGTAGCAACATTAAGCAACGGGGATGGAAAGGTGTGCACTCTTTTTGTTCACATTTCTGAGAACATTTGTGAAGTCACACTGCAGTGAAACCTTTATCATTGTATAATGGAACCAGCTGCAACTGGTTCCAAAATGAAAACCAGTTACCATCATGTTTTCGAACCCGTGCTGGCAAACGTGACACGATATACGCTTTCCCGTGAATGAATGATCTATGCGTAGTTAGCCCTTTTACCGAGTTTTAATTTCAAACACCTACTACGTAATTGGCAAAATAAAACATTTCCTCAAAGAGTGTCTTGTGTTTTCTTCCAAGATGGTTTTCATGGCCAAGGGGGTCGTCAACAGCGAACCCGAAAGACTTAGTGACAGACTGGATTAGCATATCCTGCTCTGACAGGATTTCTCCTGTTTAGCAACTTAAAAAGTATTTTTTTCCAGACCGTTGCTTGTGGCTCTGTCAAGATCTCAAGATAAATGCTCAGTATCAGACGCCACAACTGAGTGTCTGTTCCTTACACCTGTGCTGTGTTGTAATCAGGTAATTGAGCAAGGCCTGTGTGATCCCGCTCTGAGCCGCTGGAAGCTGGCTCTGAGTCCTATTTAAGCTGGGCAGTGAATATAGCTCGGGGCTCCGTCGTAACTGCTGTTCTTTGAGCATGAGGCCAAGCATTCGGTTTCGGGTTTAGTTTGCCTGTGTGTTATCTCTGGGTTTGGTCCGGGTTACTGCCATCGTAACCTGGATTTGTGGCTGGCATCTTGTTTCCAGGTTCACGCCTCAGGGTTAGCTGGCACCTTGCCTCGAGTCTCAAGGTCCGTGTTTGCCGGAATCTTAAGCTTACTTCCAGGTGTGTGGATTCTGGGTCTTGTCCTGAGTCTCTTGGTTCTAGATTAGCTGGCATCTTGCCAAATCTTATGGATCTGGCTAGCTGGAGTCCAGGTTTGCAATTCTGTGTTCTGGGTCTTATCCTGAGTTTCTTAGTTCTCCGTTAGCTGGCATCTTTCTTCAAGTCTCATGGTTCTGGTCCACTGGAGTCTTGTTTACAGTTCTGGGTTCTGAGTCTTGTCCCGTGGCTTTCGGTTCTGGGTTAACAGGAATCTTGCCTCAAACCTTCTGGTTAGCCGAATAACGTGTTATGAGTGACCCCTCTAAATCCCTGCCAACACACAATAAGAGGGACAGCACATCTAAACATGTGCACCGAGAGCAATTATATTTTGCTAATTTTTATGTAAAATGACCGAGTGTTATTTCATGGGTTTTACATTCCAGCTCTGTTTCCATGTGTGAGTGGCTGTGTGTACGTGAGAGAGGGATGTGAGGTCAAAGGCGTTAGAAATTGCCCTGGTTATGTGTGTCATGTTGCAAAATGGATAACGGCAAAACTACTCCCACACCTGAGACAAATTACCCTACCCCATTTTTGTGACGGCGTTACGTAACACAAATAATGCAGCTGCTAATTAATGTGTCTGTCATTTGGCTGTGATGATTTCCTGTGTTTATACGTCCTTGGGAAGCATATCTTGACCTGATCTCTGATGACGATACTATCAAGTCCCGCTCCCTATCTTGGGCTGTAATCTCGTCGCCACATTCCCTCCTGAAAAGTGCTGTACAATCGCGGCATATTTCGCAGAACAGTTACAGATGTGACCTACGCACTGTGTCATAAATCCCCAGGGATGGTTCCTAAGAATGCCGGCAAATGAAGTACATTGCCGCTGGTACCCCACACGTCCATAGTATGAATGATCAATGGTCTATTAGCCTGAGCAAGGAACTGCAACTTCCACAGCCTGCGGAACTCGAAAAAAGGAAACGAGTAAAAAAGAAACGCAAGAGAAAAGGAGAGGATCGTCCATGTCTTGTACTCTCGAAAAACCAATCGAATAGTTTAACTGTCTGAATAAGGAGTTATGGATTCTGTGTATCTGGAATACCGATCCTTCAGTCAATGTTCCCTGCAGGTAACTTGCCATCTGGAGCCGAATCTAACCAGATTGCTTTGGAAGGACTCGAGCTAACAGTAGAGAAGTGATGGAAGAGTTTGATGTTTTGGGCCTGGGGGGGGGGTTGAGAGATGATCGACGGTCGCCATGCACCGCAGACATAGGGAAGTGTGTCCATGATTCTGCCTCAGCACGTTAACACGAACGACGCACTGCAACTTTTTACGGAATCCAAAGTAAATTGATTGTGTTTAACAAACCTGCCAATCTATTCTATCTCGGTACGCCCACAAACATCAGCGTTCTTGACTGCTACGTCTGCAGCACTCCCAACCACTGACTTCATGTGTAAAATAAACACAATGCAGCTTTGCCAGCCATTCATAACAATTCATAAAAATATGTAAAACGTAATTGCTGTTACTGTGCATGTTTGTCTAGAGCATCTGCAAATTTTTGCACGTTGATACGGATAAAATGTAAACTGATTGGCCGCAGACCGCTGTGTTGATATCACAAAACGCTAAGCTGACACCTACTACAAAGCCAGATATACTAAGATATAATGTCTGCAAATCTGAGATAACATTGTTGTTAAAGCCTTATACACTAATATGCTGATCTCAAATGAAAAAAGCACTCGAACATTAGACAAAACTATATATTTTTTTAGGTATTTCTTCAGAGAAGCCAGCAAGTTCTTAAGCAAGATGAATATTTTATATCGACTGTGATCTTATTTTGATTGTCCTGTTCTGTTCTGTAATATGAGGCTTGGGCTGATGTCTGACAGCTATTCAACTCAAAGATGACAAAGCATTTATCATACCAAAAAAAAAGAATAAAACTGAAATGACTTATGTGATTTGATGGAGTGTAATCAGGGATTTAATGAGTTTACTGCTGAAATGTGCTTACAGTGACAAATGATGGTGCCCAGACAGTAGAGATCATCAAAATGACTGTGAAGTCACTTTAAACCTCTAACACAATGCTCCCAGTGATCACGGCTCAGGTTTGGCAAGGCCTTCTGTTTATTGTGCTAATCTGTGCCTAGTGATCTGAAGGACCATATCATTTATGTAACGCTGAGGTTGAATGGAAGGAAAGCGCAATTGTCTGAAGGCCATTCATGAAATTCGAACAGGGGGCCGTGCAATTGAAATTTTCCTTGACTTTGAATTCCACGTGTGCCAAAGTTGATCTTGCTGCTCCAACAGATTCAGAAGATGCGGTATTATGGTAGCAGGCGGAGTAGGATTTAGATGTTCCAGCATGTTTTATGTTTAAATGACATTTGAATCATTTCTCAAATCTGCCCCCCCACCCCACCCACACTATGAAAATGACAAATGGGATGGACCAGAAAAATAGACGAAATCAAAGCTCCAGTGACACTATGCAGAAACCAGTTTTCCAAATGGATTACTGCCATCAACCATTACGAAACGGAGATCTTTCATTTTATTTGATTGCCTTGGGATTTTCTGGCTCATCGCAACACACAAGTTATAGAACTCTAGACATCTTGTTTTGATTGATCTAAATTTATTTTCCATCAAATACATTGCTCAGCTTTATTTTCTATTATTCTTAGGCTAAATAGCTAGGTGCTTTCATCTCAATAGTGAACGTGAGCAGGTTTTAATTTTTAAAGTACTTGGACTGTGGTGACCTCGTCGTCCTTTGATGTACAAAATTTACGCACAGCAATGCATAATGATCTATACATTGGATCATTACGACAAAGCAATAATGTTATTCCAATCTGCAGCATTTTGCTGACCATACGGAAGGAAACAAGACAGGAACATCTCACGCCACCAAAATGGTTTACTGAGTTGTTGTACTGCAGGCCTACATTTGATTACTTTATTATAGACGGTCCTAGTTGAATCATGGATTTTGTGGCAGTACCCAAACCAGAAAATGCTGATTCTTGAGAACAGCCATTGGATTGGGATTGGGTCAGATGTACAGTATGCGTTTCTCTTAAGCCAATCAGAATGAATTACAGAAATTAGCAAAACAGTGCAGAAGCAACAACTTCCACTTAACGCGATAAAGCGTTTTGGAACTGAAGAGATTCCCACAATCGGGGATATAGCAAAGCCAACACAAGGAATCTTTTTTTTTTTTCTTCGTTAGCATGCCCACAAGAGTCAATGCAATGCAAATCAGTCTCGTTCGTCAGATTTCTGCCACGGGATGATCTTCATTCCAACCTTGAGACACCAGGTGAATCAGATTGTTTTATTTTGGACGGGCAGAGAAGCACACAGCAGATTCTCATGTTTCATAAAGAGAGGCGCTGGTTTCCAGGCGACATGGCGGTACCTCAAAGCGCTAACGGGCAGCCTGGGACGCTCCTGCCAAAATCGAGCCGCTCAAAGACACATGCCAGCGGACTGAAGTGGCACTGACGAGAAGAGAAAGCGGAAGCGGGCCTGAAAGCCCCTCCCCCTCCACCGGCACCCTCCGCGGGGGCTCCATCCCGAGCTTATTGAGATGAGAGCCACTGTGAGACACGTGAGGCCGAGGCTGACGTCAGAGGCAGACGGGCTGCCTCAAAAACATGAAAAGTTTTCATCTTTCCTCTGTTACTCCCCCTGTGAAAATTGAGAAATGGAAGACGTATCCTTGTGTTCTATTAATGCCAAATCTCTATCAAATGATATAACTGAAGGATTCTTTGCCTATGATTCTTTATTTGATTCCATATTCATACAGGATATGTGAAATGTGGAAAAATGTCCAATATTTACCAAAAAATGACTTTGGTCACGTTGAATAGCTGTAGCATTTTGCCCATAAATAACATCCACTATTTGCACAATGGAAGTAATTGCCTGAGTTCTGTACCTTAGTGGGTGGGACACAGTCTTTGTGACCTTGAATAGATCTCAAAAACCCTACCTGCCCTGGTAACATGTCCTGATCTATGAATGTGTAAGTTTAGCAATTCGATGTAAGTGAAATGTACTGGTGTAAACTTGTCAATGGCTGAAACACAATATTGTGAATATTATATATAATGTATTTATAATGACACTTTAACATCAATCAGCATCAATCATTAATTTCACACGCTGTGAGCTATATTGTATTTTACTGAACTCAAAAAAGCATTATTAAAGGTATCCGCAAGGCTAATGGTAGGACATGAAAAACACTATTATAGCTGTGTAAATAGTAACTATTCATAGACTTAGCCTGAGTTTTTCACCTTTTTTAAGGCTAAGGGGGTGACGGGGGTGGGGGGGTGACCTGTCAGCTTTCCAAGGTGCTGAGAACACAGGCTGGTACGTGAGGATGAGGAGGCAGTGAGAACAGCCTTTCCAAATGGACGCAAAATTGTCACTCGGCAATACCGTTTCATTTTGACGAAACACCATTCCATTAAAGTGCAAATTTGAACTTAAAGGAAAACGCACATGTATAATCAGACACATAACAGTTAAAATTACCGTCATTTAAGGGAGGAATTTACTGTGTCATGTGGAAGGATTTAAGTTCTAAGGAAGTAACGTTTGATTTATATTAATGTTTGGTTATATTAAAACTGTACTTAAAATTTAAGAGATTATTGGATCCTGAATGTGTAAACACTTGTTGTAAATTCACGTGTGCTAAATAGTTGTCTATCATTTAATAATCATTTTAGTTGTTGATTATATTTTATTAATTATATTTAACGCTCTATCAGTCGTGCAGAATTACAAGCATAACTCATCAAGCAATTAACATAGAAATTCTGCTTACTAGACATGCAAAGTGAAACGTTAAAAAAAGGCCACAAAGTGTATCGCTTGGCACTTTTTCGGCTGGATGTTCTCACCTAACATCAGTAATAGCCACCCAAAAAGAAAATAATCTCATTTATCACGCTCCTGGCCGCAAAAACGGAAGAAGGAAAAAAACATCTCCACCGTTGACAGATTACGATCTGACAAGCGCTATATGAGCAAAAGAGAATAAAATCGTATGCATTTCGTGCTTTGGTACTTTGATGGTCGCCCGGTTTTGACGTGCCCCTAGCTTCTTACAGATCCAGGAGAGCAATCTCTATTTTCCTCTCTCGCCGGCTCCGGCGCTGCGCGCTTAAACCACGCATGTGTTCATCAGTGCTGCGGCAGCGTGCATCAGCTCCTCTTTGACCTCACACTTAATCTGCATTCAGGCACAAGCTCAAATATTTCCTGCCGCTGGATTTTAGGGTGCTGTTGCATTTATGTAATTTCGGCATTTCCCCCCTTAACAGCCGCGCGCCTCGCTTGTGAATCTTCTTGTTGCCTCCGTAGCATCGCACCACAGCGCGTCTTATTCCGACCCCAAATGCTAATACAGCCCGCTATGTGCGTAATGTATCACACCGAAGGAACACACTAAAATAAAGGGACACGTCCATCCGCTATAAAGAGAGGAAAAGGGAAGATGGTGATCATGGCTCCTCCAGATCTCTTATTCTGCTCAAACGCGATGGCGAAGCCTGCTTCCTTTATAAAGATCATTCTCTGGGTATTTCTAATCGCCCATCTTCCTACAAGGTAAGCCGAAGATGCATCGTTATTAAATTGACACCGAACATCTGCTTGCTCCGGCACCGATTGGGGAAATCCAATACGGTTTATGTTCTTTGATTTTCTGGGATGCTTTCTTTTTTCCTTTAAGGAAGTGTAATCGTGTCGCCGCGTTCTGTGTACCATCGCCTCTTAATGATCCGGGTGTATTTGTGCGCACGCTATAAAAACAACGAGCTGACTTGTATTCGTGTATTGATAATATCGGATCTTTATGTATTAATTAAGATGCATCGCACACGCATGAAAGGAAAATAGGGCTTGTCTGACGACAGATATTTCTTGTGCTTTTCGTCCGTGGAAAGATTATCACGCGTTTCTGAACGCAACGTATTTTTATGACTAGAATAGAAATCAAAGTAAACATGTAAGTGGTGACTTGGGTATGTAGCCTAAATTGACTTTATGCTTGCAGCTTTTGACTACGGCGTTTGCGGAGGTGTAATGTATAGGTTTGTACGTTTGGAACGCGATCTTAATTCCCGGGATTTATCAGGCACAAATGTAAAAAAAAAAATAAAGAAAAACTCAAAACGCGTTTTGAGCTGAATCCCGATGCATGTTGGTGAGGCGGCTGTGCGAAAGAATGGAAAATCGGCTTTAAATTCCTTGTCTCTTCTGCTTGGTGATATGCTTTCCTAAGCAGGCCTGTCGATCCCCCCTTCAGATGGAAAATAGAATTATAATAGTAAAAACACAGATCACAAAGAAGGGGAGACCGGCATGGTAAATACACGGCACCAAATAGGCTGCATTTTAAAGGAATCGGGGGAAAAAAGAAAGGGACAGATGTGGCCGCCACCGCTGGCCGCTGGATACGTGCCACTAAACGCGACGCCGCACCGAGCGCTTAAGAAGGGATGCTTGGTCTGAAGGCTCTTCCCGCATAAGTTTGCTGCTCCCAGGCTGAAAATGGAGGGTATCACAGATAAGCCGTTTCCCCTCCCTTACTCCAGTGCTGGAGAATGCAGCCATACAGCTACGTGGCCTAGATTGAACGCAGCTGCACCAAATATCTCACGTAACATATTAAAATCGGCAGATGAGTTCTAAAACTAATGGAACGTCCCCTAAACATAGTGTATGGGCCATATAATTCATTCTCATTCCTCATCCCCGTGACATACTGCTTAGTTTGCTTGAAGGAGGTCTAGATGCTACCCTGGACATTAATTATCGTTGAGATCTCCTCCATGACCTGACCAGGCGGAGCTTTCTACTGGCCCTGTCTTATGCCCTGTGGTTTTGTGATGTGTGGTGGTGTTTTGATGCCGTGTGGGACTGTTGTATAAGTGGGCTGAGTTAGCTCGGGGCGTAATGAAGGTGTTTTGATAGGTCCTGACCAGATCGAGCTGAGTTTCAGACCTCTTTGGATGTCCACACGTGGAAGGCATGGACGCTTGGAGAGAAGTGTAGTGCAGTACTTTAATTTCTGTGTAGTACTTGTGCAATACTTGTCTTTAAGTGATTACTAATATTAGTCTTCAAGAGGCATTGCCAGAGGTTATTAATATTGGACAGTATCAGTGTGATTATTCAAATGTTACACTGAATTAGACCCAGATGATTGATTGACTAATTTTATTGTGATGTCTGTCATGTTCTTGAGCTTTTTTTTTTTTATTTTTTAAAAGAGTAGCTAGACTTACTGTAAGTGTTAAACAGGTTTTTGTTCTGCTGTTTATGCATCCTTACAAACAACCAGATGAGCCCAACTTACTGTGTTCACTGACTCCCTGTTTTGCCCACAGAAGTTGCTCCTGCCCTTTTGCTGGGCAAATAACGAAAACATGCTGTTAGCACAGAAAGGACTGTCCCTTCATTAATGTTCCCAAGATCCATAAATGCTGGAATGCACTATTTCTAGATAGAATTAATCCATAGACTATAGTGGCAGATGTATTAATCACCTTGCGTTGCATTGTTGTATCATCAGAAAGCTTAAAATCTGTTCCTTTTTGGATTAAAACAGCAAGCCTAGGCCATCCCTGAAGGCCTCACACCTGCAGCAGTTCTGTGGATCTGATTCCCAAAGCTGAGCCCATCTGACTGGGTTTACAAAAACAAAAGATGGACTAGTTTCCAGCGAGGTCTTGGGACTTGCGCTTTACACCTTATTTGTATACAGGATAAATGCATGATGGACGAGAGCAGAAGGTACAGTGAAATTAAAACTGCAAGCTTTTTTTCTCTCTCTCTCTCGAGGTCTCACGAGCGTGACGTGGCGGTGTCCTTGTCTGCCGAAGCGTTGCGGCAACTGCTTTTGTTTCACGAGATGATCCCTGATCACCGCTGACGTTCCCAACTCTAATAAATCCACTTCTGAAGAGGTTTCATGATGGGCTGTGCTAGGCGTTCTGTGTAGCAGCTCGCGAAAAAGCAAGCGTATCTTTCAGAAATGTTCCCAATATACGTGTGCCTGCACCATCTCTGATGCTGATGATCTCCCCCAGCGATGTGCCAGTAATGATCTTGTCCCTGATATGAATTGGTCACCACAGGCAACTTTGGGACATCGACAGAGGTACAGCAGTAAATTTTCTCCTGCTGTCATACCAGACATGTCTATTGATATCTTAGGTTCTTCTTCTAGAATGACAAGGATGTGTACCAGGGACAAAAAAAACCTATAAAACTTCTCAAGGTTTTGGTTGCAGGGAGTTTGGAAACAGCGAAGGGTGTCGAGAAAGTTCGTTTTGAATTTTGGTTGTCTCCCTTCCTGCTGCTTGTCCCACACAAGTTTTTAATTAAATGCAAAATTGAACATGAGCTCTGTTACCTGGCAAGAACAACAAGCTCGATTTCCAACTGATCTGTGCAGCTCCGATGTAATATCTTTCAACAGCTGGAAGAGCAGAAGGCTGGTCACATGACCAACAGCCACCCACTATGGCTGAACCAGGCTCGTATACTGTGTTTTGCTGTCATGGCTGTATGGTGTGCAGGGATGTACACACCTCCCTGTCACTCCTTGTTCGCGTCACCAGAGAAGCGTTCGCTGGATCTGCGTGTCCAGTAGATGCGTCAAGAGCTGTAAATATTTCTGCGCTCATTTCCCAAATTTCTGGGGTAGACAGGTGACATGTTTAACAACGTTATTTTCTCTTGTCAAGGGAGAGTGTAATGCAGAAAATATCCGCTTCCCTTCTTTTTCGCATCCCTGTGCTATATGTGTAAAGTGAATATATATTTTGGGCTTGAGTCAGGGGTCATGCTGAGTGCGTTAAGTTCAGGAGCACTTTAAACCCTGCCACCTACAGTATGGCGCCCTCCAAAGGACTGGAGGATCAGACCCACTGGGAAGGCTAAGAAAATAACATAAAATTGTGTTGTACTGCTACAGATGTTTTTTAAGGTTGGTAAAACGCACCAGCACCATGATTTGACCACGTAAATCCATCTTCTAACCACCTATCCTGGTCCAAAGATGCTAGGAGGGCACGTGGAGGGACCATGCAAACGTCGCACCCGGAGGTGGGGGGGCAGCGTGGCGTCCCGCGGGGCCACTGTGTCGCCCTGTCGTAAACCAACGTAAGGAATTAACTGAGTCGATTACTGTTGTCCGGCCAGAGTTTTGTGCTTTTACTTCCTTGTTGTGAAAAGCTCGAAGAAGAATTTGATTGCCTTAGGCTGATATACCCGCAAAACAAATAACCAGACTTCAATTAGTACATCCTTTATGTTTACGCTGTATAACACTTCAACAGATTGCAGTCATTTTGGCAGATACCCTTTGTATACTGTATATCATTTAGTATGACGTGATTTAATCAGACCCATAGTCTTGGCATCCCATTTCTTCTTATGGTTGTTGATATCAACACGACCAGCGAGAGGCTTTATTAAATTACATTTAAACTCTGATAGAAATCATCCAGATTAGAGCCGGAACTTCAGGACCTTTTATGTAGCAGAATATTTCTTGATCTATGAGCCGTCACCATATTTTCCCTAAATCCAGCTTCACAACAATAGCACCACAAAACCAACCTTTTAAGCCCCCCCTCCCCACGCCTTGTAGAATGATGGGTCATTTATGGGGTGGTTGTGTCAACAAGGCAGTGCATGGGTAGGCTATCACATACCCTATCACTGTGATGTCAGTTGGGGGGTCCCATTACATGTCACCTTCTCTCTAAGAGGTCTGGAATGGAACAGGCCAATACAAGCATGTCTGCTGTCTTTCCAATAATATATTGTCAAATTATATCAGTAAAGTTTTTCTCTTGGCTAATGCACATGCGACTTAATTTGGAACATGCAGGTGTGGAGTTTGCAGGGTCTCCCTGTGTCGTCATGGGGTCCCCCCCCCCCCCCCCCCCCCCCCCCCCCC
>JAODJU010000048.1:4148807-4167161 GCA_026776725.1 Gnathonemus echidnorhynchus
ATCCTTACATTATTTAATTTGGAATCAACAAAGATTTATGGGAAAACTGGAACTGCACTTTTATCATTTGCTTAGGTCAGCTACTTAGCTGTTTTTCAACAAATTTTTCAGCTGGGGTGTATTTATGGCACATCACAGCATTTTCTTTTTTTCCATATAGAAGTATGGCATCACTGTTTCTTTTTTTTCATATTTCATTACATTGGCAAAGGGATGAGATCCGATTTGCGTGCGGCGACTAAGCTGGGCCTGAGCTTGACGCATGGCCGCGACGCTCGAGATTCCACAGATCCAATCTAGATGAATGAGACGGAGCTTCCCTGAGCCGCGATTGCCTTTTGCTCCATTTATATGTTCTTCCCAGATGTCACACGAGACAGTCAGAAATAGCAGTTTTAGATGTGTTTGCGAGAGAGATTCGCTCCTCTGCACCCCTACGTTTATCCACTTCATTTTGATATGGGAGAGCTAATATTTACGAATGTAGATGAATGAGATGGGAGTCTGCCTCAGTTTTTGATTGGGCGGATTGTGATTTGAATTGCCACGGAAATCGTATTTTATTTAACATCATATATGACACACGCGTGCAGCGCGTTGTCTGGCTAAGCCCTGCAGCAATGTAAACTGTTAATACCTCTGCTTGCTCTCACACCCAAATCCCTAGCTTTTAGCCAGCATTTCACTTCGAAGCTAACGCCCATTATGATTGCAGAAAGTCAAAATAACGCTAAACGGAATGTCCTGCAATCTCCCTTCTTTGCTTGTCATTGTGCTGTTTTGGGTGGGCATTCATAACACGACCTCTAAGGTTGGTCTCTTAGCGAAACATGTTTAATAATAATAGTGAGCCGTATTATGGTGACCCAGACAGAAGCTGCTGGAGGAGGTGTCTTCTCTGAGCTTGGGGAGGCCATTCGTTGTCCTCTTAGACCTCTTATTCTTGGGTGGAAAGATTCAAGGTTCTTCAACTCAACTGAGTGATTCATCAGGGGGGCAATGGAATGTTAGCAGAAAAGTCTCTTTTCGCTTCAAGAACACATACGTATTCTGTGGGTTATAGAATGTCATCCTCTAGTCGGTAACAAAGGACTTTATCTCTGCGGTGTTTTAAGAATGACATAAAGCCATTAAGCTTGTATTTGCTATCATTTTGCTTAAGAATAATTGTGATTTCAGTTGTGGCCCAAGGCAGCAAGTTCAAATTCTTTGGTAGACTATAACATAAAATTTACGTCAATGTGTATTGAGTCCCAAGGACATAGATTATCCATGGTTCTCTTTCTTGTAATTTGACGTGTGAAGTTTTCATCCAGTGTCCATCGAAGCAGCTAGATGTTTTATCATAGGAACTGGAATTTGAGTGTCCTTCTCCAAACATTCAGGTACAGTGAGCCAGCAGCCTTTGACCAATACAAAACCCTATGCTACCATTAATTGTTAATGTCACTTCCTGTCGCCATCTCAAACAGGAGTACACCATCGATATATTCTTTGCCCAAACGTGGTACGACAGGCGTCTGAAATTTAACAGCACGATGAAAGTGTTGCGACTCAACAGCAACATGGTGGGCAAGATCTGGATCCCCGACACCTTCTTCCGCAACTCCAAGAAGGCCGACGCGCACTGGATCACTACACCCAACCGCATGCTGAGGATCTGGAACGATGGCAGGATCCTCTACACCTTGAGGTAAAGCTTGTATTTGTCATGTAGGGGGGGCTTGGGACAGAGCGGATTTAGGTTATATAAGGAAGAGGATTCACAGTAGTTCGTCCTTGAATGACAGTGAAGGGTTCTGTGCGACATCATTGGTGAAACATGATAGGTTGACGTGCTGCTGGTTGCTCCTCATCCTGATTCATCGTCACCCCTGAGCACTGTGCGCGATCTCGGACAAGCGGCACCTCGACACGGCCTGGAATGCAGCGTCCTCCTCACGAGGCGAATGAGGGGCCCGTGATTGATGCTCCTATTTTTCAGCTTAGACCTGACCGCGAGCTTTTAATTGCGGCCAGATAATGCTGAAAGAAATATGACATGACAGGATGAAAATGCATGAATGGGAGGCGATATTTCTGTGTCACCGGATAGCAGCGGCGACGGTCACCCCGCATGTACTGCGAACGGCTGCTTATATTGCTCCACGAAGCCCCTCCCCCCTCCAGCCTGATTCAAGGCTGACTGGACGATCCCAGGGAGATGGGGGTGGGGTGGGGGGGTCACATCAGCTGCTCGCCCCTAACCGACCTTCTTTTCTACGTTCAGGTTGACCATCGATGCCGAGTGCCAGCTTAAACTGAACAACTTTCCGATGGATGAACATTCCTGCCCCCTGGAGTTTTCAAGCTGTAAGTCTGGCCTCATGCTCACCCGCGTTCAGATGTGAGCACAGTTAGGGCGGCGGCAGAAGCCAAGAACGGCCCCTATACCTTGTTGATGAAGCCATCATTACGTTAACTGGAGCTGCTTGCCCAGTTTCCGTTCCTTACTCCACAGGCTATCGCACACATAGGTCTGCAAAGAGAAATCAAGGGACCACGCTTGATTTCAGATGAACACAGTTTTTTTGTACTTTGTCTTCTTGGACAGGGGCGGGCAGATGGGTTATAGGGTGTTCTAAGTCGTCGTGTAGTATTACAGTTAAGGGGACAAACACCAAATTTTCAATGTTAAAAGCTACAGAGAGAGACAACAGGGAACAGCTCAAAGAATGGAAAATTGTGTTCATTTATCATCCAACCGCTTATCCAGTATAGGGAGCTGAGATTCTATCCCAGGAAGCAGAAGGGCCAGGGACGTCCGGAATGGGATGTTGGGCTGTCACAGGACACACACAATCACACACAGTTTAGAGCAGGGCTCTTCAACCTTACTTATGGTGAGAGTCACTTCTACAAAGAAAATAGTCTGCGGAGATTATATCAAGTGGGGTGACGATAAATGTTGTTGACCGGGGGGGAGGGGGAGGTTATCCGATTGGCACGCCAATTAAATTTTGTCTTGGACAGTTAAATCCCTTGTGGTACACCAATGTACACATGTATAAGCAAAATAAAATTAACTAAATCAAGGTAATTGATCCTATTTCTAAAAAGTGTTACGGGAGTTAGTCATTGGCTCCCTGCGAGCAACTGTACTCACGAGCGACACATTGGCAAGTCACTGATTCACCTAACTGCAGATTTTGGGGGTGTAGGAGGAACGCCATGCAGCGCAGGGAGAAAAGTCTCCCTGCACATATTGTAGGGATTCGAAGTGCCCCCCCTGAGGTGGTAGTAGTATAACTGCCACGCTACCCAAGAAATCTGTATCATAACAACTGGTATTTATAAAGCTAATGAAAGACTTGGCTCTCTCTGGTGCCTGGAATGGAAATGGATGCAGTGTATGACGCGGCAGATCGTGTGTGCGTTTATAAACGGCGCCCCTAAATGGCTGCATGGCAGAGTGCTCTCATTTCTCAGTAAGGAAAATGCAGATCAATAATTCATTCCTAAGGGAAGCCGACAGAACGATGGATGGAGCCTCATCACCGAGGGCTCTCGAGAACCTCCTGACACCTTTCCAAACAGCCGTGACTTAAAGGCTCATCATTCCCCAATTACAGAGCGCCCGTGGGCTCTTCAATTAAAAAGCCCATTAGCCGGGCCTTCTGCGGGGTTTATGCCGCATAGCACGTCACCTGTTCGCTGTGCGATCGCCTCTGGGTGCCCTAAGGGCCGCAGCTGGAGTGAGGACCTTGTGGGCAGAGAGCATCGCATTGCAGCCAACATGCGGCAAACCGCCGCCTTTCTGAGTTGGCTCGCGGTTTTCTGGTTTCACCCGGCGACGTTGCGCCAACCCTTTGAGGTTTACATTGTTGCCCGTGGGAGTCTTTGGAACGGATAGGCTCTCCCAGTCGCCAGTGTCCCCCTCTCCTCCCTCAGATGGCTACCCCAAGGAGGAGATAGTCTACAGGTGGAAGAGGAGCTCCGTGGAGGTCGGTGACATCCGCTCCTGGAGGCTGTATCAGTTCTCTTTCGTTGGACTGAGGAACACGTCGGAGATCGTGAGGACGGTGTCAGGTAGAGGCTGCTTTGGAATCGATTGCTTTCTTTCACATTATCTGTGTTCTGGTTCGTTTCACTCTAACATCCACCCATCCATCCATCCATCAAGCAATCTATCCATCCATCTTTCAGCTCCTTATTCACTAACAGGGCCCAGGAGGGTCTATTCTGGACAGTGTAGGATACAAAGCAAAATTAAACCTGGGATGCAATGCCCGTCAATACTGAACAATCATTATAGGTAAATAAGCAGAAATTGAATTCACCACGCTGGTGCACAGGACAACATTAGAGAGTTTTTTGGTTTTTTTTTTTTTGGTTTATTAACATGCACCCTGTCAAACTAAATGATTACCTGAAAGACATAATGGCACGTTGTGGAGGCTCCATTCGTGTTTTAGCATGTAGCTTGTGAGGTAACCTCTGAATTTGGTCAGTGTGGTGTGTCAGCATCAACCCCCCACCCCCCACAGACACACACACACCCACACACACGGATGCTCTGGAGACGCTTCCTAAAGCAAACATCCCTATTTAGATTCATCAGCATCTGTTTTTTTTTTTTGGCAAGTAACAATGAAAATGTCTCAGAAAATGAAATCTAGCCTCAAACTCAAAGGGCATCCTATAAATCATTCTGTTTAATCGGTCAAGGTACGGCAAGGCTCGCTAAATGATGTATATCCTCTAAAGACGTTCTAGAAACACGCACTATGATTTTCCATTATCGTAAATATGATAAGCACTCTTGTGGTTCCACCATAACAGTGAGTATGAAGCATTTTAAAGAGATATTTTTATTTGTTGGTCTTTTAGCTGTTAGCTTGGATGATTATACTGGCCAACAAAGAGTTTGTCACAGAACAAGTAAGGGGTGCATCTTATGTACTATTTGTCCATTTTATGCTATTATTTTTGCTCTCACTCATGGTTTTTGAGGGACATAATTTTTAGGCTGTATTGATAGTATGTATATATGTATTGATAGTATACAATTCCTTATTAGGAATATATGGGTATATTAAAGTTTCAGGAAAAAATTATTTTATTTTTATGAACATTTTTAAGACTTTACAGAAGGATGCAAAGTACAGTCGACCCTTCGGCGTCGCGACTTTCCCCGTCGTGGTTTCGATATGTGGCGAAGTCAGCATAGGAAATTGAATGGGAATTTTTTTAGGACACATTGGGGATTTTGCGAAAGCCGCAGACGACACGCGAAGACCAGCAGATGACAAGCATGTTTACAGCAGCCTCTCGTGTGATTTCTCCCAGCGATCTAACAATGATACCAAAAAAATTGATAATTTCTGCAGATCATGGGGGGGTGGTCTGTGCCCCTAACACTGTAACACATTGGGACATTTTGGGACAGGGTCCTACTCTCTGATATCGCAAAAAAAAAAAATATCCAGGTGACTGTGCTTGGTGAATTCTGCTGGACCCTTAAGAGGGATGTTCCTGAGACCCGGTACAGCAGAAAATCATACACTTCAACCTTTAATATAAATCACTTCCACCATGCACATATGCTATAAATATATATATAGCATTAAGTTCAATTGTGTGTCACACAAATTCCTTGCATGATAGAGAAATTCCGATTAGATATTTGAATTCAGCACAGAAAATGTAAGTTACATATGCTGATTCTTCTAGTTAGCTTCTCCACTGCAGTGGGTTTAAATCCCTGTTTTTGCAAAGCACCCTCCAACACTTTTTGCATAGCTGGCATAAATATTAAGCGCGCTCTCTGTCTCAGTGGCTACGTCGATAAAGAAATGAACTGCTCCTATGGAGAGACACGCAAACATGACGCCTGAACAGGTCACTGTGCTGTGTCTCCTTGGCAGCTATGTACTTCCGAACAAAATCACAATGACAATGACAATAGGAAAGAAAATCATCGTTAATATTTTATGACTGATCTTTTTTTTATTATTATTATTGTGTGAAATTTTCATCTTAACCATGCCTGGTTTCTTGTTAGTGCCCAGGATCTGCACGGGGGCTGAGGGTGTGAACGTGCGCTTAACATGCGTCGTCCAAAGAAACATCAGAAAAGTGTAAATGCGATCGGACACTATTCTCCCCCCATGTGGCATAATTTAGCTGTTTTCCTTGCCACCTGTGCCACCAAAACATGACGCTACCTTCCTCACCTCATACCTATAACGTGCACTAAGCTACAGTCTCCCACGTGGTGTTTGAGGCTAACACTTAATGCATATTTTTTTTCTCCCTGTTGTTCTGTAGAGATGTTCTGGCCACACGTTGTAATTTATTAACATTACTCTTGCATACATCTCACATAGTTGTTGGGAAAGACAAGGATTTGTAACCCGGAGCTGAGAAATCCATGCAGATTTAGAGCAAATGCTACTCAGTAGCTGGGATAATGGATTGCTTTTTTTGTATCTTGTAAAGTAATTCTCCTCTTCTGTGAGTGTTGTGTCTCTTTTGATCATACTGTCTTTTTTGATGGTTTGAAATGTAACATAAAGTTTTGTCTGGGTGTATTTCAGTCTCACCTGTTCTAATGCTATTTACAGTCCTGTCCGCTTTCGTCAGAGGCCGAGATTCTTATGCCATTAGTGTTCTCCTTGCTCACCTTGCTCTCTTTCTTTGAGTCTCTGGACCCATTAGTGACAAAGATCCCAGCAGGGCTCAATCCAGCTCACCCTCCTGGTGCTGTCTGTCAGTGACAGTCAAAGGAGCAGAGGTGGGTAGTCCAGGTCCAAAAAGTACAAATCCAGACCAAAATTTAGTTTCAGTCAACGGGTTCAGTACAATGTGATTGTACCTCTTCATACTCAAGTGTTTGGTTGAAACCAAATCCTGATCTGGGTTTTTACTTTCTCGACCTCAGCTCTCCACCTCTGCAAAGGATACACAGTGAGGACTGATATTGCTAAAAATAAACATTTTTCTGACGGGGCCCATGATTCCATACGGGATTATTGCACCATTAATCTCTTTGGGGATAGAGTGATGTATCTAGACAAGGGGCATATACTGCTGATTGGCTCCTGGAGTCCCCCCTCCCCTGTCACTCACCAATTCAAAACATATCATTGGTTGATGATAAGGTTTACCCCTCTGTATGAATTATTGCCTCTCTTCTACCTCCCATCTTAAAAAAATCTTAGAGTTGCCCCTGATGTGGACTGGGGATAAAAATCTCATTGCTTAACAGTCAAGGCAGACCAAATAGTCCAGAGAGGCCCACATTTACTCAAGACAGGTTCCAATAGCGGTATGGTGGCAGTGAGCAATTAGCAGATATTTATTTACTAAGCAGCATAGTCAGAAAGCACCTTCCAGATTTTGTTGCAGAATATCAGAACTAACTGCTCGGACAAATGAGTTTAAAATGCGCTGTTAAACAGGGCCAAGGGGGGGCTCCAGGAAATGGAAATGGATCACCGGCTTTGGCCATCTGCTGCCCCCTTCCTTTGGTTCTGTTAACCACTTTCGATTTTGACACCGAACGTAATGGCAAATTTATTTTAGTGCAGGCTATTCGCATAATGACCTTGTAGACTCCGACGTGCCCCCCCCCCATTGTCTGTGTTCATCGATCTGTGTGATTTAGCTACGGGGACTGCAGCCTTAGGATCCATCAGCATCCCTCCCCTCTCAGATTACAGATGCCCACAGTTTACAGGTCAGATGTTCGGCAGGACGAATCTGGAGCCGCCGTGACTAACAAGCAGAGCCGCGCACTGAGCGTGTGCAAACATCCAGGCTATGTTCCATTCAGGGCTTATTCGTGGAATGCCGAATGACGCATCCAACCACTGGCATTCCCGTTCTTACGAATCTTGAGTGTACTTCTCCTCTGCAGTTGATTTAATCCCTGCGTTCTCTCTGCACCCTCCAACACTTTTTGCATAGCTGGCATAAATATTCGGCGCAGTCTCCGTTTCAGTGGATACGTCGATACAGAAATGAATTGCATATAGGGATATTAAAAAATGTGTTTATACGTGATGCATTGTGAGAAAGGAGGGAGATGTCCAGTGGGTGCTAAAACGTTTCCAAATTTGCATGTATCCAAAGTCTCGCAGGAGCACAAGACAGGTAAACCATGACTCCGATAAAGCCCAAAGATTTAGAGCTGCTGTTATATGAGAGAACCAAACACTCGAACTCCACCTGTACAGGGACGGTATTTTCAGTTGTGGGGAAGACACCAAAAAAACCATTCCCCCGTGTTTTTATTATTTATTTATTTATTTTTTTACCTTGTTCCTTGCTATATAAAGCAAGAGAAAGCCTCAGTAAAACAGAAAAACAGCCCCTTAGGCTGAATACAGGGAGAGCGAATTGCAGTGCCTTTTCCGAGCAGGCGCAGCACGCCAGCGGAGAAGTATAGCTCTCACTATGCAAATGAAGTACCCTGTTATTATTTATTAATATGGAACAGCTATAATAAGAAGCCATCCTCAGTCTATACACTTCCCAGCTTCCCTTGTCAACAACTTAGGTTGGGAGTCACCGACAGGAACTTTTTAATATGGTAACGGCTAATTTTATGGTATTTTTGCTACACTCCATTACCCCATGTAACAAGTCAGCAATTAACACACAATCACCGAGGTCTCTGATAGGCTGGGGTGAAATTACAGCGTTGGGAAATGGCCTGCACTTTTCCTCCCCCCATTGAGCATGGCCTGCACACAAGAAGGTTCCCAAGGCTTCGCCGGAGATCAGGCTGCTCCTCTTATGGGAGGCGGGCACCTGGGATGAGAGGCAGAGGGCTCCCTGTGACATCAGCGATGTGCTGAACTGGGTCCACTGGAACAATAAACGGAGCATAATTTAGTGCTCGAATTCGTGGTCGTGGATGTTTGGGGCGTTAGCGGCGGCCTTATAAAGGAAACGAGTCTGTTTATAGTCGCCATTTGTGCAGCTTCAGATGTAGCTATTTGTGGCGGGGCCTGCGTATGTCATTGGTCTAATAACCAAATTTCAAATCAAATCCCAAGTTGGCAGAGTAATTTCACCATTGGTTCCTTGAGGAAGGCCTTTTACCCCTAGCTGCTCCTGCTTTCACAAAAAATGTATGTTGCCTTAATAAATAACATGCTAATGCAAATCAGAAGATTGAGTTCTTCTGATGTGTAATGGTCCAGCTGCCCCCCCCCGTGCCGTGGACAGGAGTGCATTGTGTTAAATGGCCATTGGGAGTCTACACACTGTGAAATATGGTGGCAGTTTGAAAGAGAAGCTACTTCTGATTCAATTGCCCGTCTTGATTGGTCCCATTCTGCTGATCCTATACAGTACAAGACAGGAACCTAAGCAGTAGTTTCAAAACATTACCAGTCAAGTACCGAGTCTGAGAGGTAGCGGGTAGTTGGACTGAACTAGTAAAATCATGGTCATTCAGCCAGAGATAATTCGTTTATAAGTCCTGTGGAATTCTCTGCCTATGGGAAGCTGACACTGTAGGACAAGGCTAGACCCAATTGATGCTCACATGATGCCTGCAAGAAGGCCATTACTCAAATAACGCTCACATGTTCTTTTGTGGTTAATTTGACAAAGATCCAAATTAGCAAGAGCACAGCAAACGCCATCCTGTCCCCCGAGATATCTGGAGAGCCACGTAGATCATCGCTGTAGAGACAGAGAGGCCGGAGGGTGGAGCGGAGAGCAGCGGAAAGGCTCCAGAAGCCCCTGAGCCAGCGGAGTGTGCATGCATGTGCGTGCATGTCAGCTAGCAGTCGCAGACGGCGCAGTGCGGCATCCCTGCTGCACCGAGTCCTCCACACATCTTTACTAATTATAACCGGCCTTTTGAAATGCAGATCTTTTCGAACACGTCCGGGATTAGGATTAGCATTCCGTCAGCATTCCGATTGTTCCACAAAGATTACACTGCGCTAAACCATTTAGACTGGATCGAAGGGAAGACATATCTATATATTTACCATTCGTGTATCTGTGTGTGAATGCGTTGTCATTGTATAAAATATATATTTAACATCATTACACGTGGTGATAATGTAGCCGTGCCCTGTTACGTAAGCCCAGTAGGAGCTGTATCTTTCATGGCATGAATAAACACACACTCACCGTTTTAGAAGGACTAACCTAATTTTCAGAATGCCCAGAGACAGCTATCCCCTCTAAACTGAGTCCAACAGAGACAAAACCAAATGCATCACACGTGCGGAACGTCACATCAGTACCAGAATCGGATCCAGACTATACGCAGGGAAGCAGTGTCAAACTTCCTGTTACGAATACAATTAATTATGTCGAGCGAGGGAGAGGTATTGGTCTTGAGGTAAGGTAAAAAAAACAGGCAGCTAGACTATGGTGGAGACTGGACTTGTTTCCATGGCGACGCGATTACGCAACCGGGACCTTCAGCTGACAAGACACGGCTGGCTAATGACAGCCTGTCAGCAGGGGTGAGGGGTCACCGGACGTCAGGCCAAACCCACGATTCCTGGGCCCCCTGCCGCTGCATTGGGGCTGAAACATGCCGTCAAAGCTCCATCCCAGGGGAATTTTCCTACAGCCTGTGCATTCTACCTGAAATAGCAGCTCGGCATTTATCACTATCCAGTGACCTACATCAGAATGTTGTTTTTTTTAAATCCTTAGATTCTCAGTGCACAGCCGTCACTGGAGAGCAGCTCAGACAGCGACGATATTTGCTAAAGTCTCTTTAATGACGTGGTTTCGTCAATCTCTGTCCCAGAACATGAAACACAAGTTCTTTAGTAAAAAGACCAGATTACAGCGGGTTGGGTTTTTTTTTTTTTGATGTCCCTGCAGGGAATGGAATATTTCTGCGATTACTTTTTCCTGATGATTTTCGCTAATTCTTTTTTTCTGTTTTGCCTTATAAGGACTGAGAGTTCTCGCATAACTCCTGGCTGTAACGTGATCCTCGTATCATTTAATTACTGTGCGAAGTAAATACACACACAAACAGCTGTTCCGTTGGCAACGCCAAGAATGATTTAAAATTGTTGTAAAACTCGGTTTGATTAAATAAACATCCCCAAGGCTCACAGCGGCAGCAAAAAGCAAAATGATCAAAAAAAGAACTATTAGAGACTTCTGCGATCGATATTTAGACCAGGGTTTCCCAATCCGATCCTCAGGGACCCACAGTTGGTCCATGTTTTTGCTCTCTCCGAGCTCCATACCAGACAGTTCACGTGAACTGTCTGTGGGGCCCCGAGGACCAGATTGCGAAAAACTGATTTAGACTGTTCTTCTGTAACAGAGTATTCCATTTCAGTTAGTTATTGTGATCTTACAAGAACATTATTGACCTGGACTGTTGCGGTTTAGGTGTACCACACAGATCCAGCTACACTCTTCTAAAAATCAATGATCAGTGATCCCATGGATAGTCAACACATATACCTGCCAAAATAAGTGTCATTTTATATCCTGCTTGTCCTTCAGTCATCACCCTGTGAGAATTTGAGGTGTGTGGCTCAAAGTGTTGGGATGTTGTGCTTGTGAGCAGAAGATCGCTGGTCGGAATCCCAGGGTCAGCAGACTGATGATGCTGTTGGGTGCCTGAGCAAGACCCTAATCCCCCCCCCCCCCCCCCCCACAGCTCCAGGGAAGTTGTGTTCTGGTTGCCCATGTGTCTTGTGGGGTAGGGAAAAAAGACTATTCTGCCATGGGGATCAATAAAGTGTCTTTATCCTGTGCAGTAGTCTGTCTTTCCACCCGTGGTGACTTTATTTTTAAAGTGGAATTAAATTCCCTACAAATTGAAGGGACCTTGAAATTAATTCTGAACTAGATCACGATGTATGTCTTAAGTGGGGGGGGGGGGTACTTCACAGTTTGGGTTCGAGCCACTACAGACACTGTCACCCACTGAACAAGCGGCGTCTGGAATGGCGGTAGACCTTGCGGCAGAGCCCAGCGTTATTAATAGTGCAGTTTAATGCGACGTGACGGCAGCATCGCTGGCTAAGTCTAATAAGTATATTAACCTGCAGCTTCTCTGCCAGGAGCTTCCCGTCACGCGGGATCTCTGTTAATGCTGCAATAATAAGGACAAATGTTCCTACCAAGACCCTTGTGGACATTCCTCACGTTTAGGCCATTACGAACCAGGGGGAGCAGCACGAGCATCTCCGCACTGCAGGTGTGTTTAGTGGGGGAGGGTCTGGGTTACTGACACTGGCCCGTATACTTGTGTACGGTGGGCAGATGGTATAGCTGAACCAGAAACCAGCTGAGCTGTCCTCCCCCATGGGATTAAGACCGTTAGTGTTCTAAGAATGCAGCTGCAGGTTGCCGGCTCTTCAGGCAGTCCTGAAAGATCGCCGGATTCAAATCAGCAGGGAGTCTTCCGTGACACTCCACAATAGTTCCCTGGAATTAATCCTGGCTGTAACATGCTGCCATGGTACAATTCCTTGGTACCCTGTTGTGAGACCTTGCTGTTGCACCCAGTCATGGTTCCCTTCCTTGGTACCATGCCGAGGTCCCTCGCTTTGAGACCTTGCCATACCACCCAGCCATGGTTCCCTTCCTTGGTACCCTGCTGAGGTCCCTTGCTGTGAGACCTTGCCATACCACCCAGCCATGGTTCCCTTCCTTGGAACCCTGCCGTGGTTCCTGCTGTGAGACCTTGCCATACCACCCAGCCATGGTTCCCTTTCCTGGTACCCTGCTGTGGTTCCTCACTGTGAGACCTTGCCATACCACCCAACAATGGTTCCCTTTCATATTCAGTCCTGCTATTTTTTATTTATTTTTATTTTTTTACAAATCACTTAATGGCTCAGGACCAAAATACTTTTCTGAGAGTTCAAACCCGACTGGCCTCTTGGATCACTAGGGATGGGTCGGCTAGTAGTACCTAGACATAAATCCAAACATTGTGAGGCAGAATTTAGCTACTATGTTACCCAAAACTGGAACAATCTCCCCAAAGATGTTACATGTGCCCCAGCTGTAGCCATTTTTAATTCCAAACTGAAAACCCACCTGTTCTCTTGTGCCTTTGATTAGTGTCTCAGGTTAAGTCCTGCATTTTTCTTTTTTACATATTCTAAAATTTATCTGTTCTACTAAATGTGAAACTTGCCCTACCTCAATGTCAGTCTGCTGTGGTACACTTCATTGGTCCCCTTGACCTGTAAGGCACAAGTCAAACTTCCAAATGTATGAAATGACCTGTAGCTATTTGACAGTGTGTTTTTTTTTTCTTATGAGAACCTCTCCTCCTCATGTTCTTTCATTGTTCCCTCCTTCAGGAGACTACGTGGTCCTGACTGTCTTCTTCGAGCTGAGCAGACGGATGGGCTACTTCACCATTCAGACCTACATCCCTTGCACCCTCATCGTCGTCCTGTCCTGGGTGTCCTTCTGGATTAACAAGGATGCCGTTCCTGCAAGGACCTCCTTAGGTAAAAACCACCGGCCAGGGCAAAATATCCTTCACTGACGACCCAAACGCTGACAAACCCTTATGGAGCCCGATGGAATTCAGTAACATTTTATTAATTATTGTTTTCTTCCTCAACAAGTCCAGACCGTCCACAGTAGGAGCTGACTCTAGCTGGAAACAAAGATCTGATAGCTTTTAATCCATTCAGCCTTGAATTAACTCTTACTGATATGTAGTCGTCTTTAGCCTGTAATATGCCATAATTATCTAAGCGATGCTATACGTATAGACAAAGGCAAATGGTGCAGTAGAGTCTTTCTTAAAGACTTTGCATCTTTCTGGAAATTGTCCACTTTTATGGAATCGGGACTCAAGCTGTCTATTCCTTTGGTGTTTTGTCAGCTTTGTAGAAGCCAATAATGTAATAACTGCCAATAAAATAATAATTGTTTCCATTCTTAATGTAATTAAAATCAGTAATGTATTAACTAGCCAATAACATGATGCATTTCCTGAACCAAAAATATACCAACTTTTTGTTGATTATCTACTTTTATTGCATTAACAATGGAGAAATGTATTACGTTGTTGCCATGCTATTTTACATTATTGGTAGTTACTACAGTGTTGGCTGCTCCACCCTGTGAGGTGCTACGACTCCGTAAACCAGCTAACGGTTTCATAAAAACGGTTTCATCGCTCCTAATGTATTTTTTTTATACAAACTCAGCAACAAAATTTACTATCTTTTTTTTTTTCTTTTCTGTAAAAAAGTAAACTGTATCAAAGTCATACTTCCTGACTGCTGACATTAACGAAGATTAAAATTTGCTTTGTTTCCATCTGAAAGATTTTAGGGAGATGAATGTCTGGTGGCAGCTGGAAGGATTAAACGTCTGGGGTGTGTGTGTGTATATATATATATATATATAATCTTGAGTATTTTTATTTATTTATTTTTTTTAAATGTGGGGTATTACGACGATTAAATATAGAGATAATTTAGCATTCGCTCCTTTTTTATTTATGTCCCAAGCCTGCGTAGTCTAACACAGCATGATGAATGGCGTGTGGGGAAAAATAAGGGATTTGGCTTTGGTGTCCGTGCAGTCGGCACGCGTGTAATTTATTTAAGGGCCTCTTCTCGTGTATTGTCACTTTCTGTGGTCATCCCGTCCCCCACGGTGCAGAACACAGCACGCCAGATGGTGCGATGTAATGTCTCTTGGACTGCTCTCAAGTGTACACAAACGGACGAGGAGGAGAGACTCAGCCCATTGGTCGACTCTCGCTTCCTTGGAATCGAGATCATAGCTCACGCCCTCCTGCCCCGGTGGATGATTCATCTGCGATTTAACCGTTTGCCGCCCGCGGTTCGCTGGTCGAACTCCTCGGGCGTCGGGTCCATCCTGTCGGTAATCGCTCCTTGGCAGGGTCGGCCACATTCCGTGGGACGGTGTCTTCGAAGTAGATAACGCCACTCGCTCTTTCACGGGGGATCTCTTCTAAGCGATATCTTGAGTTGCATTAGTGTCTTCTCTAGAATTTTTTTAGGTGGGCGGGGCATAAGAGGATGCCGTAATTAATATACAGAGGGGCAGACCTTTTCATTAGCCAATGATATGTTTTGAACTGGTGAGTGACAGGGGAAGGGGCTCACCGGGGGCCAGTCAGCATTCAGTTTTGCCAGTGCCCCTCGGTAGCCCCGCCCCTGTTTCTGCCACACCTTGGTGTGGACTCTGCATGTCTTCTCCGTCATATATGAACCCTGGTAGTGGGGCGCCTCCTAGTGGTCAGTGTTCCCTCTTTGCCCCTTGAGTCTCGACGCGTCTCCCCCCCCCCCCCCCCCCCCCCCCCCCCCCGCCCCCCCCCCCCCCCCCCCCCCCCCCCCCCCCCCCCCCCCGTAGGTATCACCACTGTGCTCACCATGACAACTCTGAGCACCATCGCCAGGAAGTCTCTACCCAAGGTGTCCTACGTGACGGCCATGGACCTCTTCGTGTCCGTCTGCTTCATCTTCGTGTTCGCGGCCCTCATTGAATACGGCACGCTCCACTACTTCGTGAGCAACCGGAAGCCTAGCCAAAAAAAGGACAAGAAGAAGAAAAACCCGGTAAGCACCCAACCGAAATCACTCGTTACCTCACCGAACGCATGCTGAGATACCGTCATGGTAGCATTTGTCTCTGTTAACAGAAGTGTACAGATTACATCATCTATCTCTATTAAGCGAAGCATGCTGATGTAAGGATGATATTTGTGTATACTATGAATTTTTTTTAGCAGAACACATATAAACCAAAATATAAAATAAACTTGCCCTTGAGACTGAGAAGTTCTCCTTTCTAGAATAAAGACTGGAAGATTATGTTTTGTTGTTTGAACAAAACCGTTTGGTACCTTTTTTATACGGCTTGTAGGTTTATGTTGCTTGTTATGGTACTAGAGTCATGCGACACAGAGAATGAAATGCTCTCCTTCCTTTGGGGTTTTTAATGAAGGGTTTGGCACATAAGCAGCGTCTCCCTATAGGGGACTCCCAGTTCTCTCCTACTTTCCGAAGAGTCGGAATTTCAAGGAACATAGTGTAACCGTGGTGCTGTGTCTTGCCCTTCTGACCTCTGTACATCTCGCATACAATGGTGAGCTGCCTTGGAGGTGAAGTTTTCCCTTTTCGGATCTCCTCCAGTTGTGCCAGATGTGAGGACGAACGTCGCCCCTGTTAAATCAGGGTTTTGTAGCGAGCAGAGGTTAGGGACCCTGAACCTGTCACAGTGACAGTTCGGAGTTTGACACTATTCCCTTCACCGACTGAGCTGTGGAGTCTCCGAGTTAAACATTTGGGTCGTTGTTTTTTTTTTTTTGCCTGGGTGCTCAAAGGTGCAGTGTGTCTCAGTGCAGCTAGATACAGGACTCTGTGCAGGTGAACACAGTGCAGCTTACTCACTATGTAAATGCCAGTGACGCCAAAACAGGGAGAATGAAAAGGGTTAAAAAGCCGCAACTCACAGAAGAGCATGCTCATCTCTCAGCTGCATTTCTGAACTGCGGGAAACATGCATATCTCAGCTTTTTTTTATTAGTTAAAACATGCAGCCACTGATGCCAGGATAGCTGTACAGTTCTGGTATATAAAAAAAAATCTTAAAGCAATCTAATCAAAATGTTAAAATGTTAATTATGAAATGCTCTTGCTTTCATCGGAATGAATTGGAATTAACGTTTTTTGTATGGAATGCCTAAAATGTATATTGTTAATGCATGATTATATAACTGTGTCTTAATACCCTTCAGGTGTCTCACGTTATTATGGTTAAATGTATTTATGCATATGTTATGCCTATATTTGTTAAATAATACATTTTAATACGGTATACGAATAGCGATGGAAATGCAGCGGAAAAGTGAAAATAATGAGACGGCAAAAGGTAAGAAGAAACGTTCAGTCAAATGAAAAATTAAACTGCGGACCGATTCATAAATAAACATGAGCGGCGAAACCGCCACCTTCAGTGGAGTTCACGAAAGATTAAAAATAGACGCTGTGAGGTATGCAGGGGAGGTTGGGGCTTTGCACCTTAGCCACGAGGCAGCCGAGTGCGATGTGGCACAAAGAGCCGTCTCTTAACCGATCAGGCTCCCCTTCTGGCACAATGGTGAGTGTCGCAGGGAAAAATAAAAAAAAATGCAGCAGCTCTGGGTTTACGCTAATCCCTCAACAAGTGCAGAAAAGATGCGGTGGCAGCAACGGAGATGCGGGCGAAATGTTGTTGAATTAGTCCCGAAATCTCTTACCGTAAAAAATGCGGTCAGATAAGGAAGTCGCATCAAATCCTGCGAAATGCCTCCAGAATCAGATGAGGAACTAATGCAGTGAAAAATGAAGTGAAAAGAGGTTGGAGTGTTTAACCTGAGGAGACAAACCTATGCTTATTTAGCAGATGCTTATACCCAAAGTCAGGCACAATCGCAAGAGCAGGATCAGAAGGTCTTTAGACACATTGGGGGTTAATAGCCTTGATGTGTCGTCGGTGAAATCATTCTTACAAGTCTGGGATTTGAACTAGCAACCTTCCGATCATAGGCACAGAGTTTTAACCAAATCAGTTACACAAAGCATTGTTTTATGAGATTTATGAAAAGGGGGGTAAACCATTACTGGGGGGGAGGAGGTCTGATTTCAATGAAAATGAATGGGAACACACTTTGAATACTGATTAGTGTATGTTTATTTGGTGGGGGGGGCGCTACAGCCGCCCTAAAACAGCCCTAGCAACACCCCTGCATGAGAAGACTTATAGGATAAACCATTTAACAGGCAGCTTTTGCTCTTATTTAGATCTTGCATGTTTTAACGGTCAAACACACACTTGGGTTTGAAGTGTAAGTCGCCGTACGTCCTCCCGCTCTCCACTCCGACATGTCCTGTCGTGCATTCTCCTGTTCTTTGTCTTCCTCTCCTCTCGCTTTCAGTTCACTATCGGACTTCTGTGTGACTCTCTGACGTTTGTTTTCACAGTTCTTTCTTTCTTTCTTTTTTTCTTTTTTGTTGTTCTCTCTCACTTCTACATGTCATTTGTTCCCGGTGCGGCCGTAAGCTTCTCCGGCTGTTTTCTTCAAAGGTACACCTTCCCCCCGTCTGTGTGGACAGAACCACAGCTGCATGCGTGCCCCACGCTTTGCCTCCCCAGTGACGCACGCCTGCCATGGCTCCCATGCCATTCCCCCCCACCTCTGACCCATGCACACAGCCAATGCCCTCAATACCCTCTGCTCAGATTCAGTGTACATGGATCATACCATACACAGATACAGGGGGCACTGTACATGGATCAGACCATACACAGATACAGGAGGCACTGTACATGGATCAGACCATACACAGATACAGGAGGCACTGTACATGGATCATA
>JAODJU010000048.1:4169058-4196893 GCA_026776725.1 Gnathonemus echidnorhynchus
AGACCATACACAGATACAGGAGGCACTGTACATGGATCATACCATACACAGATACAGGAGGCACTGTACATGGATCATACCATACACAGATACAGGAGGCACTGTACACGGATCATACCATACACAGATAGAGGAGGCCCTGTACAAGGATCATGCCATCCAGATACAGAAGGCGGTGTACACGGGTCATACACTACCCCCTATATCTGTGTATGGTAACTAGATCATACCATACAAAGATACAGGAGGCGGTGTACATGGATCATTGCATACACAGATATAGGAGGTGGTGTATAAGGATCGTACCATACACAGATATAGGAGGCGGTGTATAAGGATCATACCATACACAGATAGAGGAGGCGGTGTATAAGGATCATACCATACACAGAATCCTCATTCAGTAAAATCTGCTGTCACATTCTGTTTGCCACAAGAATCTAAGTTAAATGCCAGCCATGTCACTTCCCCTTTAATTCCATTGCTCCTCTAGAATGCTAACGGTTCTGTTTACGGGGTCACAAATTCCGGCACAGCCCTATCCTACTATATCACCGTAACTGGCTGAAATGGACACCCGCCACTCCGCGCCGCCCCCCATCAGACAGAAAGCTTCAACTGTAACCATGGGGTAGATTTAAGGCTCAGCATCCATAAAAGCCACAGCATTAGCCAGGCCATGGTGTAAATACCCAATTATCAGGACATTTATATGGTAAATAAGATGCATGTTTTGTTTATTGTTCAACTTGAGCTTTTTTCATTGAAGATTTGCATGATTTAGTTATCAAAAATCTGAAATGGAAAATGTAACCTTGGGGTCAGTTTAAACAGGAACCTCATTTCCAGGGAGGATATTTAGTGGCCATGGGTAATGGCCCTTTCCCAGTCCCCGCCGGTCCCTCCCAGTGAAAGGGGTCACTGCAGTCTGATTCCCAGCCCTGCTACTCGCGGCCGGTGTGTGTGTGCTGTCCTACGCTTTGGCTTCCACCTGCTTCCCGCACGACCCTTTGAGAACTGTCCCACGTCAACAGCCCCCTCTGCGGTGGGCAGCCAATCGGGCAGGGACTCCGGATCCCTCATCCCTCTGGCAGCCAATCGGGCAGGGACTCCGGATCCCTCATCCCTCTGACAGCCAATTAGGCTGGGACACCACGTTAAGTTTGCAAAGGGATCGAGGATGTCTGTGTACTAGTGCTGGGAAAACAGAGGACGGGCATTGGGATCTCTGCTCAACAGATCAAGGAAAATTCAATGGCTGGGACTGACCACTAATATTTTCCTACTTTTTAATTTTTTTCTGGTAACTAAATCTAAAAATCAGAAGAATGATCATGCTCTGTAGGAGGAGCGTTTAAGAAAATAAACTCAGTACAGGAAATGTTTACAGTATTTGTCAGCAGAATGCAGTATAATCCTCTGAATCAATTGGAGACTTTCAACTGTTCTAGAACTAAGCAACAATTAATGCTGTGTATTCCAATTTGATGAAGAATATCAGTCCTTTTGACTGAAATCTCAAGTGAACACGAGTATTCTCATTGATTAGAGTTAGTTTTCATACCAGCGTTCTATCCAGAGTGCATAATTAAGCTGAAATTTTTAATATTTGAATGTCACATAAATAAATCTAAATCCGATTAAACACATTTTGGTGACCTTGGTCACAACCAAACGACTGAGCAAATGAGGTTGGAAAAAAAATAGTTTTTCTACCTTCCATAAAAAACTGCACATTATTCAGACACAAAGGGAAGAATCCAATGCGGAAATAAATACCCAGTTTGTGTCTCATCTTAACAGCACCTTATGTTGTAAATATTGTAATGACATCATGATGACTTTCCCAGCACTAGCATCATTTACTAGCTAAATAACGATATAATAACAAATATAGATAAATCTGTCAAATTCATCGTGGGCTTTTCCCGAAGGGGAAACTTGCATCCTTTGTTTGAAAGTGAACAATCCATTTGCAAGCTGCTAGGTGCTTGACTTGGACTTGCTTGGGCATATTTTAGTTTTACTTTGTTTTGTTTTACTCACTGGCAAGAAAAGGTGCGATAATCTTGCAAAGAATGTGAGAATACTAACCAGCCCCCCTAAGTCCCTCCCCCGCCCTCCCAGTGCTTCCCAGGCATTGGCCGCTGACTCTCTGCTCTCTCCCCGGCAAAAACGCAGACCCCCACGGTAGACATCCGCCCTCGGTCTGCCACGGCCATCCAGATGAACAACGCGGCTCACGTGCAAGAGCGCGACGAGGAGTACGGCTACGAATGCCTCGACGGCAAGGACTGCACCAGCTTCTTCTGCTGCTTTGAGGACTGTCGCTCGGGCGCCTGGAGGCACGGCCGGTTGCACATCCGCATCGCCAAAATAGACTCGTATGCTCGCATCTTTTTCCCGACCGCCTTTGGCCTCTTCAACCTCGTCTACTGGGTGTCCTATCTCTATCTCTAAGTCTCGCGCACGTAGCTGGCCTTAACATATACCGAAAAGACCGTACGTTTCCGCGCTCCTTAAAAATCAAACATGAACGCTTCGCAGTCCGTTTCCATTTTGGTTTACGTGTTTGTTATTGACACATGTTTGCTGTTTTAAAAAATGAAGCATCTGGTTCGAGAGAAAGTTGTAGCAAAACTAGACGGAAGAGCGAGGGATGATATCACTCGATGCCTTGAAATGCAGAGAGATTTTTTCTGTTTTTTCCCTTCCCAATCGAACGTTATATAATTTCTCCACAGTTTCATTGTTGCCATGGCTCTGTTTAGTCAGATGAGTTAGCAAGGTAGCAATGCAGATGGGGGGTGTCACCTCATGTGACTATCATTCTGCAAGATAGCTTCAGCTGCTGTCTGAAGAATCTTTGCTGTTGGGGGGCGTTTTGGCTATTTATTTATGCACTTTTTTATCCCTCCAATCACATTCAAATTTAGATTTTAAATTCCGAATTGTAAAAATCTACCATAAATTGACTTTTTTTTTTTTTAATTATTCTGAAAATCTGCTTTTTACCTTTCATCTCGCATGTTAATTTATCCATCCATCCACCTTTATGTTGCCTCTCTCAATGAGGGTTATGGTCATATGTTTTGTCAAAATGTCATGAATCCAGAATGCAAATTAGGCACGACTTAAAAAAGAACTTAAGCAGCATAGATTAATAAACACTGATTATTAACTAATGGTTAGATTTCTCAAAGGTGTGTAAGAAAGAGGAATCCTTTTTTAATGAATCATCAGGTCTACAGTCAACTGTATACAAACTGTATATATTTTAATATTGAATATGTTGTAGTGGTTTGTTTAACGCATGCATCTATGAGGCCAAAAACAAACTAACTTATCAAGGTCTTCTACCGACGTCTGTGGAAACAAGAGGAAACGTTGCACAAGAAACCTAAGTAGAACATTTTACTGAAAAGCATCAGAGAAGAAACATTAAGTTTCCCATAAACTTGAAACCAATTGCCTTTGATGCATTAATAGTATTCTTTCTTTGTCATTATTCTAGAATGCAAGAGCACTGTTTTATTTTACCACAAATACTTCAGTCCTTTATAAAGGATGGTTGGTATTGAAAATTAAACTGTAAATGATCCTACTGGTAGAGAAATTGTAGTATTTAATAATGTCTTTGATATATACTATATTTTCTATCAATATTTTAGCCAGTTTTGTCATCACACACGATTTTTTTATGTCATTTTTCATTATTACCGAGCAGCCCTGAATAAACGGACAGTTACACGACATAACTATTTCCCTGGGAGTGTAATCATAAGTAAACCATTTAAATTAAAAAACAAGGTTGAAGAGCAATGCGACGCATAATGACGGAGATGTGTAATAAAGGAGAGGAGTGCCGGCCTGACCAAAGATGCTGTAAAGAAAGGAAAGATACAGAACTGCTATTGGTTGGTGACAAAACATACCAAACTGCTATTGGTTAGTGACAAATCATACCAAACTGCTATTGGTTGGTGACAGGGATGGTGGACCGGACCGTGTGATATAAAAACAGGAAACGTGGGATGGATCTGAATCTGCTTATTTGACCATACTTGTGTTCTTGTGTACCCCTTTTACGTCATCTTCCTTTGCCCGAAGACCGGTTCCAATACTAAGAGCAGAAGTACAGAGGACGGTAAAATTCCCCGGATGTTGCTCTCGCCCCGCCCCAAATATCAAGGATGCAGGTGTGGCATCCTCGCCAAATGAGACCAGTCCCATGATTCATTGCGCCCCAAGTTCATTCTTGGAAAGCGAGTTAGCGCGAGATTCACCCATGGTGTTTACTCGGGGAAAACAGGAAGTGGCCCTTTTTGCAGAGGAATGAAATGCAGAAGGAAAAGGCATGAATGTTTGTCAGGGGACATGGAACAAGTCTGCAATCTTGTGAGGATTGTCGCTTCTTTCAGGTTTCATGGGGTGGCGGGGTTATCTGTTTGTACTTGTTACAAGGAACAATGGACAGGTGGAATTATTCAGCACAAAACTGGTTTACAAGTTTGCCTTCCTGAAACACCCAACCCATTTCTGACAGACAGCTAATGCAAATTTTTTTGTTCAGTTTTGTTCAACTGGGTGTGTTTCCACTGTTTGTTTACATATATATGCCCCCAATTAAAAGACAAACAGCATAAGGTATATAGGCAATTAACCTGTATTCCCACTGAGGAGAAAACTGTGGTAAATGATTAAAAAAAATGATTGGCTAGGCTGGAGGAAAAAATGGACAGTCTGTGACAATTTTTTTTGTTTTGCTTTTTATTATTTTGCTTTCATCAGTATAGCTTTAAATATGTTGTTATAACGCTTCATTGTGTAGTACATGCAGCATGGGAATGACCAAACAAAATCGATCAAACTATCTTACTGTTACCAGTTTGGCATGGTACACTCTTTGAAGCAACCAGGTTTCTGGTGTAAATCTGTGTGTATTTTTATGTGTCATGTTCATGTAATTCTTGAGAATGTTATTCTGTATAAAGAATTCAATCAAGAATCGAACAGGCCAATCACAACATGCAGTTAAGAGTATGTTTCATTACATTTTATATCTCCAATTACTAAATTTGAAACAAAAACTATCCTAGTCAATTAACTTTCAAATCGACAAGGTTTTGACTTGCAGTATGAGTGAAGTGATCCTGTTACGTTGTACTTTTTGGCACTGTTTGTCAATGTTACTGTATTTCTTTGTTGACGACTTCTGTGTGCTTTTTCAAGCACGGAGCCCTTTCTGACACGATGTCACTTTGTTTTTCGTTTTTTTTTTTTTTTTTTTGAAAAAATATTGAGAGGTAATAGCAGCTTTAGGAACCAATGGGAGACGTATCCGAGTGGAGTTTGTATATAATTCCAATGTCATACTCTCCCATCGCTTGCAATAGACCAACTTTTTCCTTTTGGTCTCCCTGTCACCTCACTTCTTACCACGTTAATCCAAGGCTGTATTAGACGTTGCGTTCAAATCGCCAAGCTTTGTCTTTGTACACAAGTTGTTTTGTCTGAAGTGAATATGTGTTTTCATATCAAAAAGAAGGAAAACATGATATATTTCAGTCATTGTTGTTTTTGACGCTAAATGTAGGGGAATGTAAATGTATAACAAAGATATTAAAGTGCCAAACTCAAATGCAATTTGATATTAATATTTGCTTATGCAATTAAAACACTATGATGGTCTAAATTACATCTTTTTTAAGTTAAATGCATTTATTCGTCAAAATAAGCTAAGCTAGCATTTTTTGACTGACAAATGTAATAACTGACAAATTCAAGACATTGTTTTAAAACTTGTGAATAATAATTAGCATTAATGTTTTAAGTGGATTTCTTCCAAAATGTTAAACGAGTTTGTACCAATTTCGATAAATTCCCTTTTGAATAATGCTTGAATATTACAATATCTAATTTAAATGCCGAAATTGAAAATATTTTGGAATTTAAATTGCAGAAATTTAAAATATCAGACTTACTACATATAAATTCAGTCCTTTGGCTTATGTCATAAAAATCAATACAGATAAGGGAAAGGCATAAAATACTTCGACAGGGAAAATGTGAATTATTTATACGCTACATTTAGGTGTCAGACGTGTAGACAGATCATCTACATCTACATCAGATGCTCAAGGATCATGAAAAGGTTAGGGCACAAAAAGGCTTTTATTTTGAAATGGACCCTACATGTGGATCGCATGTAAATAATAGTTATATTTTCTGACATCAGGCAGTAATACAATTTGTCACACTTGGGCTCAGTAAATGATCACCAACAACTGGAGGATGATTGATCTGGATAATTATTCACATGGTGTGTCTCCAAGCTTGGGTGTCGTACAGAGATCCCTATAAATACTAGTTCAGGTGTTCACTGTATGTACGACAGGATACCCTTTTCATAAAGGAACTGCATACAGCTGTGGAATTTTACAATAAAAAATTTCTGCATTCAACGACATTGTTTATTTTACTTCTTTCTTATTCTTGTAAGGGTTTAATCGGGTCCATTTTGATGTACACTACCAGTCAAAAGTTTTTGCATGCCACAGGTTTTTACTTTTTCCATATATTTCATTAACCTCAGATTCTTTATTCTTGTTTAGCTTTGGAAAGTTGAGTAACAACCATAGATGGAAATATGTCAAATAAAACAAGTTTCCTTTATACCATGGAAAGAGTTTGTAACAGTGCATGTCTGACATCCTATTAACTGGTTGTGTGATGATGGCAGAGTCAAATTCTAGGCCGTCCTTTAACTTTAAATACACTAGTTACCTGTTTCATCCCACGAAACAGCAGTATTTAATGTTACTTGTAGCAAAGAATGCCTCTCATTTTTTCTGCTGTTATAACTGCTAGAGGAGGTTACTTTGATGCATGAAAGATATGACATTTCCTTGCTAATAAAGGTACTCAAATGGAGAACATACTGTAAATGTATTAGCAAAGAATATTGATTGTATTTTTAGTAAATGTTGAGTAACATGCAAATGTAGAAAGTCTGTGTGTGCAAAAGCTTTTGACTGGCAGCGTACTAAACTGTTGTTTTACTGTTACAAGGATGCATCCTTGACAATCCAATAGGGTAAATCCTTACTAGAAGTATTGCAAGTAAATAAAACATTCTTCAGGTGACTTTTGGAGCGATCATTGTGTAGCTCTTAATTAAAAAGTAAACAAAATTTAGAATAGACAGCAAAGGGGATAAAAATGTAGAAAATAATTTCATGTGCCACAGATCTTCCAGGTTTTTTGCTTACACATGAATTTCTGATTAAGATTATAATATTATTTGGCACATTCATCATCTGTGGAATTGCATATTAATGTGTTTAGGTCTAGTAAAGTGTGCAGAGTAATGCAACAACAGCAGAAAGCCACAGCAGTCATTAGTTAGCCCAAGTGTGATTTCTTCCGGGGCTGATGTGCATTCAGATTACTCAGAGCAGAGATTTTCTTTACTTGAATAAATATTTTAAAAAGTATTGCTGTCCATTAAATGTTTAAACAGACCCTAGCTGAGCATATATCTAACCATTAAATCATTTATGTTAATGATTAGCGATTTTAATATTAAATGGTAATAAATCAACAAATGCCTGCAGTCATACCTCCCACTGAACCAGGAACCCACACATGATAATGAGGAAGAAAAAAAAAAGCGATGCAGAATTTCCAAGTATCATGTTATTTTGGAGGTGCAAATCTTGACTTAACTGTAAGGTCAAATTTACCATAGAATCTGGCCTTTAACACCACTGCACGATTTTACTGACTTTCAGAAGGTTGCCTGAACTTGTTAGTTTCATATTATTTTAATCATTTTCTGACTTCTTGCACTGAGTTTCAGGAGATGCAGTATACTTTAATCTAAGTTCCATCCAACCATCCATTTTCTGTAACATTTTATTCTATAGGTCGGGGTGCCAACTCATCACGGGGCAAACAGACACACACACCATTCACTCACACAAACACACATTCAACCACATGGAACCTGGGCAAAGACTCAAACCCTGGCCTCAGTGGTGTAACCACTGCACTACCGCACTGCCCTGTAGCTGAATTCACCTCATAGATATATATGATGCATAGACACATGCATCCACTCCATAAGTGGTTATAATAGGAATTACTCACCTCTGTACACTTCTTATTATCTGGAAATATGGATGTGTTCAACTGTAATGTTTCACCACTGATTAGCAACTAAAACCAATTTTACATTTCCAAATAAATAAATATGGCTGGATGCGCAAACACAAATGTGTTCACCCACTTGAGCTTGCGTTTACTGTCTTTTTCAGAAATGTACAGACGTGAATCGTCTACCATAGGTATCGACTAGGTTTGCACATGACATTTTTTACCCATAATACTTTGCAAAAGGTTAGATGGAGCCTGCATTTGGATGCATTTTCAGTGCCTTCCGCCTACAATCTATTAGATTAGATTCGACTCAAAAACTTCGCTGTGGCTTTTGACTGAACACTTCCAGTCACTGTCTTCTGGAAGATGATCCATATCCAGACCAAAGCAAGTTCTCCTCTCAGCTTTCATGGTACTTTCTTGAACGTCTAGCCTTCCCCCATCACAAGTCTTCCGTGGCCCAGTGACATTTAATATGGTGGTGATGTTTACCCATGTGCTAACGACAGCACTTAGCACTGATGACACAAATGCTAATTTTGGTCTGGAGTATAAGATTTTCTTAGTCTTATGGTCTCAAAGTCCCCCAGATGCTTTCTGGCAAACTTCAGTTTATTTTTGTTTTCTTTCTAAAAGCCCTGATTACTCAAAGACCCATACAATGTTTTTGAAGATGTCCAGTTACACACAGTTTCCTGCACATGCTGTATGATTCTGCTCCACGTGCAGCAGTGCTGAGTAATTGAATAGTATATCAAGAAGGACACACTCCGGTTGTGACACGAGACCCTGTGTGACATCAGCAATTGAAATTAAAGTTTTGAAGTTTGTATGAAGCACAACAGTGGGATTATTCTCACAAGCACTAATGCCCTCAGCACATGGTGCTTTCAGATGGTTATACAGAGGAGGGAAATGGTATGTGAGACATTAGCCAGTCTGTCCTCAGTGGCATAAAGGGATTCCTTGCTTCCACATGATCTTGGGGGTTGTGAAATTATAATTCCAAGCTCTACAAATCCATATATCAGGATATAAAATATGTGTTAAAAGTGCAGGATTGCTGTCAAAGCTAACAAGGGTTGACAAAAATGCACATAACCCTTTCATAAGCTAAATAAGGAGTAGCATTAATGACATGTAAATCCCTTTGTTAAACATTTTCAGTTGAAGGATTCTATTTGGTTTCGGTGCTTTAATTCCAACTTTTTAATGCTCCAAAATGTTGTTAGTGGGAATCCGTGTTCATGAGAGACAGACTCATGTAACAACTGGATTATAGTATGACGGTATTAATGAACAAACAATTTAATGAAAGCGTATTTGACGCTGACATTTTTATACAATTAGTAAAGCAAGGAGTAGCATGACAATCATGATGCTATGGAATTCAAGGAGAATCCCATGTTAAATGTTTAGTGAATGATGGTGCAGAATTCCAGGAGAATCCCATTTTAAATGTTTAGTGAATGATGGTGTAGAATTCCAGAAGAATTCCATGTTTAATGTTTAGGGAATGATGGTGCAGAATTCCAGGAGAATTCCATGTTTCATGTTTAGGGAATGATGGTGCAGAATTCCAGGAGAATTCCATGTTTAATGTTTAGGGAATGATGTTTCAGAATTCCATGTTTAATGTTTAGTGAATGATGGTGCATAATTCCAGGAGAATTCAATGTTTAATGTTTAGTGAATGATGCTACAGAATTCCAGGAGAATTCCATGTTTAATGTTTAGTGAATGATGGTGCAGAATTCCATGTTTAATGTTTAGTGAATGATGGTGCAGAATTCCAGGAGAATTCCATGTTTAATGTTTAGTGAATGATGGTGCAGAATTCCAGGAGAGTTCCATGTTTACAGTTTAGTGAATGATGCTATGGAACTCCAGGGGAATTCCATGTTTAATGCTTAGTGAAGAACACTGCAAAATTTGAGGAGAATTTCATGCTTAATGCTTAGGGAATGATGCTACAGAATTCCAGGAAAAATGTGAATGATGGGGTGGTGCAGTGATGCAGTGGTTAGGGCTGCTGCCTCACAGCAAGAAGGTTCTGGGTTCGGTCCCGGGTCCTTCCTGTGTGGAGTTTACACGCTCTCCCCGTGTTCATGTGGGTTTTTACTGGGGGCTCTGGTTCCCTCCCACAGTCCAAAAGCATGCAGGATAGGTTGATTGGCCCTGTAATTGTGAGGGTGTGTTTGTGTGTGTGTGTGTGCCCTGCAGTGTGTTGGCGACTTCCCAGGGTTGGTTCCTGCCTGCACCCATTATTCCCGGGATAGGCTCCGGTCCCCCCCCCCCCTTCCGCGAGCCCGGTTGGGATTTAGCGGTTTCAGAAAATGGATGGATGGATGTTGAGTGACTGAAAATGACTAAAGCATCACATACGTGTGCTATTACATAACACCCTGGAAGAGCACTCTATTTGAAGTGTGGACTCCTCCCCCCCCCCCACCCAGGCGCCCCCAGGGCACTGCTCAGCAGGGGGGTCCGTGACGCTGGCAGAATCCCCTGGTTATTGCACAAGGTACTATCAAAGGTGGCCTTTCATCTTGGGAAAGGTGGGGGGGGCAGACTCAGTTCGGAGGCAAGCTGGAGCTGTGGGGGCCTTTCAATTATGCAGAGAGCAGAGTCCCCTGTGCCAGTCTCGTCCTGCTCCCGGGTCCCCGGCGACGTGACCAGATGCCGTGTGCCGCTCTTCCTGCTACAGCCATTTGTTTTTGCAGTGCTTTCTCACATCGTCCTCCTGGACAGTTGGGCGACAGCAGAGGGACGACGCAGGGCTCACAGACACACTGCCAGCGCTCGACTGTAGGACCCTGATGAAGTGCTTAGAGATTTAGGCCATTAGGTTAGACGGCGGCAAGAATTTCAATTACTCAAGTCCTGGATTCGAAATTAATCTGCCGGCATTTTTCTCCTGTCCTATTCGCCATTTAGGAGGCAGTACAGAATCAATTAATTTAAACATGTTTAATAATATATTCTCTACTTCAGTAGTTTCCTATAAAATCCACCACGGCTACATGGAAGGTGACTGCAAGCAGCACCCCGTACTTTCTGAATCTCGGACCACTTCAGCGTTTCGCGGGAGAGCGGCGCAGTGATGAAATGCCGCCTCTGGCAACCTGAGGAGCTGGGCGGCGGATAGCTGAGATCCCCGCCAATTTACACCCTCCTGGGCAGAAAAGTATGTGTTTATATGGCAGCAAGAGTCGCAACCTAAAACCAGCCGGAGAGCTGAACCTGGGAGGGGTTCGAGACAATGCTTTAATAAGAACAACTGACATTGACAGATTAGATAGATATTCAGACGGACGGGCAGATAGATTCCAAGGCACCTCATGGTTTTCAGTCTGTTATTGAATATCAGTGATTTATTTCTACAAATATTACAACACAATAAGTTTTAAACAAACATTGGTATTCATTTTAAAAATGCCTTTAAATCCCAACATAGTTATATGCTTTAACGACAGAACCAGCTGTGAGACCATAATACAGAGGATATTTACTTGAAAGCCCTCCATCTTTCGGCAGCGTTTAAACACAACATTAGCGAATGGCTTTGATTGTTTGTCTAATTTGCACTTAAACATTACCATAACAAACACTTTAAGCAACGGATGTGTCATTTACGCTGACATTTAAATACTGCAGAACCACATTTATTCATTTTTATTTGGTAACCATGATAATTTTGAAACTCTGGGGCTGAATCGGGTCCGGAAAGGCTTGCGTATATCTGATGCACGTCTGTTCAGCCATTGATTGTCTAAACAGACTGAAGAGCACTGGTGTATGTGACAGAGAAGGCCTCAATTGCCAGTTGTGCTCCAGGCTAGAGAAGCTGGTATTTAATCTGCTCATATAAAAGGATTGACACTAATGTCTCAGAAACATCTGTCCAGTGTCAGTCTGTTTTACAGAAGACTTTAGAGTTTGACAAAAAAAAATGTTCTGCCAACGGAAGGTATATTTTGTGACATTCATTCATGAAGTGATATTATCGTCAACATGCTAAGTGACACCTCTGCTTTTTGGGACGCATACAACACAGTCTGCCTTTGAATTTATGGAAGAATCCTTTTGACAGTTATCCTTATACATTATACATTATAATACATTATATATTTAGAGTACCAGAGTATCTATTTCTGCACAGGTACAGATAATCAGATGGCATGTATTTGGCTATTTATGCCTTGCCTCCTCACACCCTGGTCTCTGGTTCCGCCAGAAACGTAAATACCGTGTTGTGTGCATGTTTGCACGTCACTGCAACAGCGGAAGGCACCAAACTGGGATACAAATGTAAAAGTAGAGTACAATAAACCAGGTTTGCCAGGTATCCGGCATTTGGGATGACACTCAAGCTTTCAGACTCTCACACAAGAAATTTGTTATTCCATTATAAACCTAAATTACGTCAAAAGCGTTGGGGTAGTTTGTAAACCCAAGAGACTATTTAAAAGGTAATAAAGCTCTTACATACATTGTAAATGAGTGTGCTTTTGTGCGCAGACTTGTCTCGAATTGAAAATCTCACTCCAGCCAGCTGACCAAAGTTGGCAACCCGGATTAAACACAAAAATGCACCCTCGTTCTAGCAATAGTTAGCTATCCCAAGGCACACGGGAATCCTGCTAACTAGCGTTAGCTGCAACTGCAGGCCTTGAAATTTATTTCACACAATGGGGGGAATTCCCCTTTTATGTATAGCACATGAGGAAGAATTTTCGATTTTTTGGGGGGATAGAAAATGAAAATGAAAGAAAAAAAAACTGCTTGGATTCAATAGCATTAGCCATGGAATTTTTAGCTGGAATAGCATTTGAGCGACACGTGAGTGTAAATGGAATCCCAGTGTTGACAACTGTGAAACTGTGTACTTACACAAAGTTTAAAGAACTAAGCATAAACATACTAAGACTCCTTCTTTCGTTTGTGATCTTTTTACAAATCTACTAAGTCTGAAGCCAAAGGATTAACTTGAGGCAGATGCCAGATGGATATCCGGACACTACTCTGTGGTAATTAATCCTTGTGTACAGGTATTTCCTGGGCTTAAGGCAGAACAGTGTGCAGAGATATATACGGCTTGAGTCAAATTGCTACTGAACCCAAGCAGCTTAGACACGGTGCTACCAGGGGAAATCTGTTCAACCATAAATTTGCCCTGCAACTGGAACAAACCCAGCAACCAAGTCTCAGATTCTGCCCAGAATTTATAATGGCGCATACATGGTTCTGCCGCCCGAACTGAAAAATTGAGATTCTACAGAAATACCACCCGCATCCCCTCGAGAGATCCTCGACATCGTCGAACTTCTCAAAGCCCCGTCGTTCAAAAACGCTGGTAACCCTTTCTATGAATGCCATGCCTACAAGAATCTATGAACATATTCATGACACATTATAATGCATTCATAGAGCATTGTAAACATGGCCATAAATATAAGTCAATTTAATATGCTGCCTTTCACCTTTCACAGTAAAATCATCCCAAGGCTCTTTATTTGGGTGTGTTGTGATAGATTGTAACATCATTAGGACAAAATGAGAGAGAGAGAGAGAGACAACGGAGGAAGGAGAGGAACCAAAAACTCCCAAGTAGGGAGAAAAAAAACCTCTGGGGGTCCACTGGTCAACTGGCTGCCCAACCGCCCCTACCCCCGCCCCCCCGGGCATACTAACATTATAGAAAAAATGAAATACAGCAACTAATTGAAATGTCATTTACATATCTTTTTTAAATAATTGTGTTCAGAAACATCTGAAAATTCACGACTTAATTGGAGGAGATTTTAATAACGCTAATCTGCGCCACTTCACCAGACGTTACTAACCCTTACATCAGTATTAGTTTTACGAAACACTGTTTTTCCTTCGGTTCTTAACCTCCTCGAGAATTTGCATACGAGGAAACAAGAAAGCGCATTTGGGTATTCCCCCGGCCGTTTGAAGTTCAAAGCGGAGCCCTGTTCCTGTTATTAATTGGACCTCTGGCGATTCCGGGCCGAGTTTCCGAAATAAAAACCGTAAGAAGCTCAGCGGGGGCGCCACCCGGCGAGCCCCACCCCTTTCCTTACCCCGACGAACCCCCACAACCATCACAGTCAGCACCGCCAAGCATCTGCGGCATCGCCATCCAGCGGACTCCTGGGCGGCCACGGACCATCAGAGCAGTGACATTATGTGGGACACGCTGCACCCTGGGTGACGACGAGGACTCGGAGTGGCGCAGAACATCTGCAGTTCGGTGCGGCGAGATATATTTGGCGCCTTGACCCAAATTCACACGTTCGGCTTGGCCACCCTTCCGCATGACAGGGCTGGCTGCTGTCCGCTGCTCCTCTCCTCCCATCTTCATAAACCACACGTCTCGCGCTTTTCAGGGCCCGTGAAATCTGCTCTGCGTCTACAACGAATTCTTTTCACGCAGCTATTGCTTTTGATCTAGTCTGACCGGGTGCCTGTGTGTGCGTGTGTGTGTGTGTGTGTGTGTGTATATATTTGACCTCTATATTCTTCAAGAAAAGACCCACTAAATATTCATTCACATTTGCCATCACCTGCATGTATTTTTCCGTGTGCAATATCCATGTTTTTTTTTCCTTTTTTCAATCATTCACAGATGCTTTTACCCAAATTAACAATCAACATTTTTTTTTCTCTTTTTTTGAGAATGCAGGGTCAGATACTCCCTGGAGAGATTAAAGGTTAAGGGTCTTGCTCAAGAACTCGACAGTAAATCCACTCAACCGACCATGCGATTTGAACCTAAGACTTTCTAAGCAGAGCATCCTAACCAACTGAGCAACACACTGCTCCACTTAACCTCAGTGAGTGATGAGGATGTCCAGAGCTATGCCACTGTACGGCCCGGCATGGACGTGAGACATGGTAGAACGATTTTGGTATATCTCATTTCATGAGTACAATTCTTTGGACAAATTCTGTTAACTAGCTCTGAAAGAATGTTCATTTATGAGGTCGGAGTTCACAGGTTATTTGTGCAGCACCACCTGGATTACTCAGATGTGCATTTTACACTGATTAAAACACATCTGCGCCATTACACAGTCTGGTGGAAAATTCTAAAAGTTCTACTCTAGTGGCTTATTGAAATTTTGTCACGGGCAACATGCATCTGTTTATCTCCAGGTTTTTTGGGTTCATTTTTGATCAGCCGAGTAATAAAAGTTTTGATAAACAAGATGCAGGTGTGATGCCGGACAGACCAAAAAAAAAAAAACCCCACAAATTTCCATAGAAAATGTCCACTTTCGGGGCTCAGCTGTCACTGATTATATGGTCATGGAAGAAAGCGGCTGAATTCACAGCTGATTTAGGACTGACTTCATTCGACAGAAAGAATTTGTTGCAGCATAATCACACAGTCTGAGGTCAAACAGGTTAAGCTCTGAAGCAACTTTTAAGAACCATCTACAATTAAGCTGACAATTACGATACAATCAAAGCATTATTAATGCAGCAGAGTAAAGCCTACAAAGAGACAAGGTAGAATTTTAAACTAATGCTGAATGAAAGGCGTGAGAGTATCTTCTCAGTCTATTATACATAATATGAAGCTAATATATATGTCTTTGAATTGTCTTAAATAGTCAAAATCAAAGCATTCTTCTACATATAGATACTGTTTCGCCTGTTACATTTGTGTTTTTGGTAGACGATTGTTTGCACAATATAATACTGCTACATTTAGCAGAAAGAAAATAACGTTAAAGGTTAAAGCAGGTTAAAACGTTAAAGCAGACGTGAGTCATGAGTAGCGTGACAATCCACGTAGGCTAACTTGAGTTGATGTGTTAATAGCTAATTCACTTGCCTTCTGCCAGTATTAGTGGCATCAGCTATACTCAAGTTCATATCACCTCGGGGCCTCCAAGCCGACATTTTACTCCCGGCGAGAGTCCGCCTCACTCCCGCGACATCACTTCCTGTTTCTTATTGTTATTTATCACTGGAGGAATAGGCCTTTCCAAACCCAACCTGGGCCCCGCATCATTTCATGCCTGACGTACGGTGACCATTAAAGATAATCAAAGCCTGATAAGGCCGGCCAGCACCATTACCGACGGTCTCACGGCTTGGCTGCCAGATGAACTCTGGCGGTAGGCTTGGGCAGGATTGATGGGCCGTGATGCTGGGAGTGACAGAGCGCTTTACGCTTCCGTAGCTGGCCGTGCTCGGCGCTGGCGAGGGGGAAATCAAATCCGCGGCGCGACGAAGCAGCGCTTCTCGTTCGACTCACCGCACCGCCAGCCAAGGGCCGCCTGCTTCCTAACGACAGGCGGTGGAGGTTTGTTTGTTTGCTGTGGGCTGAAATATGTGCTGTGCTTTTACTGGGAGCGCGCCCAAGAACCCAGTCGCTACTATATACGCCTAACAGGAGATCTTTTGTAGTTGAACGCAGTTGTGTTGTAGTTGAACACAGCAGCTTGAAAAACGATGTAATGTGAAGTCTGTTTGGGCCTTTTACAGGAACTACCCTGCGGTCTCCCAGATAAACCTAAGAGGACTCTTAAAAAGTCAAGACCTTTTAATGTCGGTCTTAATTCTTTCTGTCACAACTGTGCATTCGCCTAAGAGCCAGTTATTCTAACATTAATTAACCAGATATTTTCTCAAATTCTCAGCATAGCCTTAGTGACTTGGTGGATTATGGTCGACTTTTTTTCCCCCAGAAAAATCAAGCATGACGGTTTGCAAAAATTACAGAAACACGGGAATAGGTACCTCTCCAAACAGCAAGTTTTTAAGGATTTTATGAGCAGATTTCGGGCTACCTTGAGATTTTGGTAACTTGTTACTCCGTAAAACCTTCCCGTCAGAAGAGCCAGAGGGATTCTCTCAGGTCTCCTTCTCTTGGCCGAAGCCATCTTAGCTCTATCAAAGCGCGGCAGTCAGGCTGGCTATCAGACAAGCAGCTGACAGGTGAGATAATCGCATCCTGAACCGGCACAGTGCCAGCACATCAGAGGGTGACACGCAGACCTCGTCGTTCACTTATCGCATCCTCCAGCCCTGCAGGATGGGGGGGGGGCGGGGGGGGGAATCATCCTTCTGCTTCTACCCCATCGCCTCCCCGTTCAGATTCGACCTCAAATTTTCCGCGTCCGGTGAGTAGCTTTCTCGATTCTAGCCAGTCCGCCCAACTGGGTCACGGGGGGATCAGCCTGAAGCCAGCCTGGGGGGAGGGGGGTGAATTTTCGGTCTCCAAGGAGCCCCATGTTACGTCAGCAAAAATCCCAGAAGGTGGACAGCCAATCTCCCCTCTGCCTGCTCCCCCCTAGGCCTGATTTGCACGGACCTCGGCTGAGCTTACCTGAGCTTCCATGGTGCAGGATTTTATTTGTGAGTTTTAGCTACCTTAGCCTCATAAGCACACCTTGTTTTCCTTTTAATTTTCACTTTCGCTCTGCAGACATGCCCTTTAAGCACAAAATTCAGCAAGGCTTGCCATCGTGCTTTTACATTTAACATTTTGCCTCCTAAAACCGCTTGGGGGTATATCAGATGATTTTCTTGGCTGGACTCTTACAAGTGTGAAAGTAGTATTTGGAAAGAACAAACTGTGCCTGATTTTTACGTAACTTGCATTCACCATTGGGGCATTTGCATGGAATATATACATACCTCAGTATGAACAATGAGCTGTTCTGGTGATTAGATGTTTCAGAAGCAAGTAAGAGAGGTTCACAGTACAGCAATCCCTTATGGATGCTGGATTCATCCAAGGACAGATAGGAAACTTACAATCACCCCTGATGCAATATGGAAGCAGAACTTATCAGACCAGTAACATCTAGTCAAAGTTTAATACTCATCCAACATTTAACTTGGTATAAGCTGTTTCGGGGGATAGTATGTAGAGTCCCGTTTCCAAAAAGTTGGAACGCTGTGTAAAATGTAAATAATATACTCAATCATCTTACTGACCTGTTGCCATTATATCTAATTAGTTGTGAGATATTCAACCAGGTGTTTTGTTTTAGCATTACACAACTTTTCCAGTCTTTTGTTGCCCCAGTCTCAACTTTTTTAAAACGTTGCTGGCATCAAATTCAAATTAAGCATATATCTGTCATAAAACTATAAAAATTTCTCAGTTTCCGCATCTGACATGTTGTCTTTGTTCTATTTTCAGTTAAATATGGTTTTATATGATTTGTAAATCATTGTATTCTGTGTTTACATTTTACAGTGTCCCAAATTTTTGGAAACTGGGTTATATATTACATAAATCTATTGTTATTAATAGGTGCCCCCCCGTCGATGTGGAAATGTGGAAATTCTGTGGAAATTCCACAGAATGTTCCGTCTTCTGTTTGGTTTCCTAACGATTGAGTATCCACCTTGTCTTTTGTCATCCTCTTCTGTCTCCCTTAAACTTTTCTAAGTACTCTGGCTTTTTCCAATATACCGGCTCTTCTCTTTTTATGCCTAAAATAGCATCAGTCGTGTTTTTTGTGATCCGGGTGCCCAGGCTTGATTTGATCGAGGCAGAGATCTGCTCAACCACATTCGTTTTGCCTCCTGTTGTCCCGTTCCATGCTCAGTTCACCGTCCGGGGCCTGAATAGCAAATCAGATGCCAATAGGACCAGTCCGTCGGAAGCCCAGAATGCTTGCGGCCATATTGAAGGCCTCAGCTTTCCTCGATAAGAAAAAGAGGATCCACCCGCAGTTTATCGTCATGGACACCACTGCCACAGTGACCAAAGCCAGGTGACCAATAAGGACAGGCAACATGTGACACTTTACACTTCACTCTACATAAGCGGGTGACCTGTCTGAGTCGCACAGCCCTGTTCGCTACCTCTCGATTAGCCAGTGGTCACTGTGTCCTAATGACTGCTCGGAGACTCCAGCGGGGAGGTGATATTGCCCTTGAATTTTTTTTAAAAAGTACTTACTGTCCAGTATTGCGTGAACCTCATAGACCACACGTTTAACCTTTTCTACAGCCATCTTCCATCACTGCTAATCCAGTACCGGGGTCCCAGGAACACTGGGTCTCTCCCAGGAACCACAGGGCACAAAGCGGGGGTGCATCCTGTACGGGTTGCCAGTCCATCACAGGGCACGAGGCAGGGGGGCACCCTGGAGGGGATGTCAGTCCATCACAGGGCACGAGGCAGGGGGGCACCCTGGAGGGGATGTCAGTCCATCACAGGGCACGAGGCAGGGTACAGCCTGGAGGGGATGTCAGTCCATCACAGGGCACATGCATAGAATCAGACATTATAGGCAGTTAAGACCCTGTTTATATTTAGGGTTAAAATGCATCTTGGGGGGTCAGATCACAAGCAGACAGCACTGAAGACGAGTGACACGAACACTCTGATGAATTGCGATTCAGTCACTCAAACCACTCGCCAAGGTCGTCTGGGACACATGTGACCGCGCATCTTTTGTAGTGTAAAGGCTTATGCGTCCTGATGTGTCCCCGACAAGGACTTAACAATGACTGGCGTCCCCTGGCGGACATAAAGTGAAATTCACTGACAAGTTGCCGGCCCCTCAGAAGTTGCCGCCCGTGGCAGTTGTCTATGTCATCTATAGTATTGACCGGCATTGTGCGCAACAGTAACAAAATCTGGGCACAAGTAGTCAACTGGACACCTTGGAGACGCATGATAGGCAAAGGTGTAAATGGCCAGGGGTCTCAGCTGCATACTGATCTGATCGCCCAAGACGCATTTTACAAGCCAAGTGTGAAGACTGTAGGGGGACATAGGAGTTTTAGTAATTAAGTGCACGATATTTTCTCTTAAGTGCCTTGTTTAGTGTTTTGCAAGCGATTTGAATCTGTTGGTCGATAGTTTCCAGCTATTTTGCAGAGATTCGTTTTCCGTGGAGGAGGAGAGCTTTCAGCTGTAGCACGGTGAACCTCGTAGCGATGCACGTGTCATTAATATTGGAGGGAGCAGACTCACAATTATCCGGCAACTTGAGAGAGCGTCTTATATCATACCTACCTAATTAACCAAAATAAGAAATTATGCGTTTATTTTGTCGCATTTTCCGACAGTGTTGAAGCCCAAGGGTGAAAATAGACAATTTTGATTATTGAGAATCAGAAGACGACCTATTGGGAGGGAGCGGAAGGGAGGTAAGGGGGGGGCAGCAAAATCAATGATGCTGTATGCATGACTTATTTTAATAACTTAAATAAATGACAGGACGCTGAAATAAACAGTCATTTCTTTTCATTTCAGAAATATAAATGTCCAAAATATATTTTTTTTAAAAATCATGCATTCCATCCATCAGGAATGCAAAAATATGCAGCATCGCTGAAACGTCTCGGCAATACATTTTCAGCTGTCGCAATTAAAGCGTGACGCATTAAGGATTCGCCGCGTACGTAATCCTGCACTTAACATTATGTTTTATTCATGTTGTGTAGGCCTATTACGAGCAGAATTGCATGAAGCGATAAATTATATATCCAGGGCTAACCTGATTACATTACATACCTTAATTTTGTGCTGATAGCGTTAATGATATAATATATGCATATATATGTGTGTGTGTGTGTGTGTGTGTGTGTATGTGTGTGTGTATATATATATATATATATATAAATGTTATATTCCTTGAAAGTGATTACTGTTTTATTATATAAAGTTTCAGGCTAGGATTTGCGCAATTTCCAGGCGGTATTCATTGATAAACTTATTAGCGTCTGTTGATACTTCGTGTTTAAAAAAAAAAAAAAAGAAGAAAAGTGCCTGACGATTACACAAAGCTAAAGACTTCAAAAGCTAAAACTGTTTCAAAGCAAAATGATGTTGTGTAAGCAGTCACCTCTGCAGATCATCTGAACAGAAATGGGTGGGGTGCGGATCACGATGCGTGCATGACATCCGGCAGCCGAATCACATTTGGTGGCGAAAAGAAGATATCTTTCATCACTGGAAAACGAGACCATGGGTGATGGTGAAAGATGCAGACAGGAGACCAAACATTCAGAAGGGCTGTGTTTATGGTCACCATAACATATATATTATATAAAATAATTTTAACTTAAATTGTTCACAATTTTATCCAAAGCATCTTCATTTCTCTACACTTTCGTGCATCTCTAATTACACAAACATTCCAGCTTGTACAGCAAAGTCTCTCCAGGTGTCTGAACCAGCAACCTTTCTGGTTTCAAAGCCGCCGCCTCAACCTCCTGACACGCCTGTCCAAAAATAACGCCGTTTCTTTGCCGGCTGCCAGTCGCTAGTGCAGAACCCGACTCTCCTCCCCCCCTCACCCCCTCCCTCCCAAAGGCCGATCCAAATTGCAAGCCCTCCCGTGCCCCTGTTTTCTCCAACGGTTCCCCTGAATGTTCTGCAGGAGAACGTGCGAGATGAAACAAATTCGCCAGGGGAGAAAAGACGCGGGATCGCCAAAAAAGGACAGCGTTGCTTTTCCAGTGAGCAGACAGGCCATCTATAGCCACCTAAATAAAGAAAGATATAGGCCCCCTACACATCGCCAGCCCCAAGCTCCTGACTGTTAGGACTAATGTTTCCTTGGCAAAGACAGATGGGCTTATTAACTGCTGCCTTTTGTGTGGTGGGGAGGGGGCAAGACTGGTGTCAGGAAGGACACAGGAGTCAGGCACTGTTGACACACTCTGGAGCGCTGCACCATTACTGCTAACAATTTCAGCTACGGTTTCTTCAACACTTCTGTCATAGCCAGCGATCTATGTGCCGTATGTCATAATATGCATGTCATTCTGAGTATTCTGGTTGAAATATGGTTTAAATTAAGATAAAACCAGTTCTGGTATTTTGTTGAGGGTGCCTTAGCTCTCAGCTACATGCCCTATATTTGCTGGGAAAGCTAAAGAATCACTGAAGCCTAACAGGATAAGTTTTTCCAAAACTGATGGATGGATGGATGGATTAAGTGGATGATTCCTCATACCGAATGGAAATTTAAAGAAAGGGCAGCCCAAGATTACGTTAAAATATTCATAGGATCGAAGCTAAATGCCGGACGTTATCAGATTAAAAGAACGCCACAGTAATCTGTGGTTCTAAAAAAAGTGTATAAGATTTGCAGCATAGCGTAGGTGTTGCGGCTGGATGGATATGTGCAGGAACTCTACCATGTAACCTCCTACACCACAATTCATTTTCCAAAAGTAAAAGTGCGCATTCGCTTAAATGCGAACAAATATAGCGGCGAGCCAGAAAGTATTACGAAAACCTTCCCTCCTATCGCATCTCATCCATTCAGTTTCCACTGTACTACAGAAGGTGGGGGTAGTGGGGGGGGGGGGTTGTAGAGTGTGACTTTAATATAAGTCACACAAAGTGTGTTTAGTTCACATAAGACATGACAGTCATTTGTTCAAAAATACGGTACACCGATTGCATAGGCTTACGAGAAAATTAAAGATTTATTTTTCATAAGGGTGGCAATATCCTGCTGTTGGTTATTGCTTTCTAGATGTTTCGACTTGGACGCCACTTAAAGTTATTGTGTCAGCTCAGAAAGCATTTAATACTTTCCTTTTGTTGCTCAGTGTCCATATTTAAAGTAAATCCAACAGGGTGAGAAGTGACTGGTGTCTTCAGAATATCAGCAATACCGTCTCAGAGCTGAATGGGATGAGGAAAAAAAATCATTATGGTTTTCTGAAGGACAGATATATATGTTGAATAATTAATAATGAAGAGTAATTAAAAAAACATTAAATAACATCAAGGCAACCAATCTCTCCAACCTCTGAGGCCATCTCCTGGGCGACAGAACAAAGGCGACATCCCATGATTTTTTTCTCGATAAAGTAAAGCCACAAGGACCACTTGCAAAACAACAGTTCTAGCCCGTGGGTTTTTATATGGAGAAGACGAGCTTCGTGCTAGATGGCAATTCAAGAACTGCCCACAGATGGGTAATTCATAAGTAGCATCACCTGCTAGCTCCCCCATCCTCCGCGGACAAGATTTCACAACCAGATTACAGGGTTGGTTAAACTAAACCAACAATCAATTACATTTTTACAACCCAAAACAATATCTTCATCTACGCATTTTTATTATCATCAAGTTATTTTATTAAGATTGTTGCTACCCAGAAAATGTTTGACTTATTACGGGCAACGTATTACCATGCCAGGGTTGCTCATTTCGGGCCGCAAAGACTCATTTACTCAAAATTAAGAAAAATAAAAGAGCAAGTACTAAAAAAATGTACGACGAGTTCTGACAGTATAGAGATGCAGTTAGGTCATGTCTGCAGTCCATCTTGTATGTTACCATGCAAACGCTTTTAATTATTTGCTTACGGAGATTCTGTCTGTTCACCCTCGTATCAACAATCTACTATTTATCTACTTAATCGGATCACCTGTCACTACAACCAAATAAACCCAGCTACTGGCTTCCCCGCTGAAACCTTGCCTTCTGAAAATCAAAGCCTCTTTGAATCCCCCAGCTTTTCAGCACTGGGTCATCAACCTCAAAGGCTCCTTTTGTGAATTGATGAATAACAGCCATGATAATCATAATCTGACAGAGACATGGCTTAGATGAAAAGATGACACAGTGCCGCCATCAGTTTTATAACGCAAAGCTCAGTATCGTCTGGACGTAGAGGTGGATGGGTTTCATAAGATGAGCTCCTTTTGGCTTCAAAATTGGATGCCAGATCCCCCATCATTCAAAGTACACATCCTGTCTCCTGACGACATCATTTCCTGCTTGTAAATGGCTATGAACCCAGAGGCAATAACATGAAACCCTAAAACAGGTTTCCAATTTCTTTTTTAATCATAGTATTTCATAGTGTAAATGCAAGTAAAAATTAGATGCAGTTCTCAGTGTCGAGGCCTTTTATCTCCATATGGATTGATGATGTCTGCAACCAGATATTGTGCAAATTAGCTAATCATGACCACCATCATAGTGCCTCAACCTCACTTAAAAGTTTTGATCAGTGGAACATAACAGAAATTGACATAATGTAGCGAGAGCAGTCGACTATTTGTGCTAGATTAGCGATGCACCCTGGCCCAGCAACCTGTCATGCTAACATAAATGTGAGCGCGCTGTAAAATGTAACGTTAACAGGAAATTATAGACTAGTGGCAAGAACATTTTGTGAATTAAAGGCATCAATTTTGATCTGTTATATTATGGGCACCCTAAAAGCCAAACTTGTGTTAATTAACAAGTTCAACAGTTAAATTGTTGAAACACCAGTTTTTAAAGAGGAAACATAGAAAGAATTGCTAATGACAGTTATAATCATAGACCCCGGAATCAAACAGCTAGCAGCTGATTGTACTGTTATGGCAGTCGGCCTAGATAGTGTGGTAGCTACAGTGTTGCAATGGATTGAAGAAAATGTAATTATTTTATAAAGCAATATGTTGTTATGTAGTGTATGGGTGTTTGTAAATGTCCATGTGCTGTTTTGTGTAATGGGACAGGGACCTAGTTAGCAAGTTAGCAATTTCATTTCATGATGTCTAGGACCAGTGGCGGGTCGGCAGTTATGCTAAGGATTCTGGGAGTTGGAGTATGACCTCACAGTAGAGGGGTGTACAGTGATCCCCCGCCTATCGTGGAAGATGCATTCCAGACCCATCAGCGAAAGGTGAAAATCCGCAATATAGAAAGACCATATAATATGAGTAACATATATAGTAACATATATACATGTATACGTAATGGAATATGCAAAAATAAAAACATTTTAAGCTCAGTATGGGTACTCACCAGTGAAGATACACTCCATAACTTGAATGATGATGATGAATTAGCTGTGCAGTACACGATGAAGTACGTATGTAGGGGATGAAGGTGATGAGTACGTACTGCACAGCAAAGCAGAGCGTTTACAGCTCTTCTGTGGATACCGTCGATTCCTTCAAGCCATAATGGCGAGCGACGTCCACGTAACGCCTTCCTTCCCGAAGCATATCCAGGAGATTTACCTTCTCCTGAATGGTCAAGGTCTTCCTCTGGTGCTTAGGCTCACTACTACCAGAAGGCTTAGAAGATGCAGGAGGCTTGGGAGCCATCGTAGGGCTTAAAACGAAACGAAAACAATCGGACCACAAGCGAGGTACGCGATACGCAGGGAACTGTGACGCGTCGGGGAAAAATCCGCGATATAGCGGGGGTGCAATAACTGAACCGCGATATAGCGGGAAATCACTGTATAGGATTTTGGGTGTATGGTTAGCCTGCAGATAGTAGACTGTTCTTGAATATGTTCACCATGTTCATCCTTTAAACCCAGCGTTAACTGGAGCTAACTAAAATATCACGTTTGGTTTGGTTTTGTACTATTTTTATTGAAGTTTCTTGATGTTGTTTTTACTTTATTGAGGTGACTTTGAGTGTCTTGAAAGAAATTATTATTATTATTATTATTATTATTATGTTTGCTATAAAAACTCTTTTTGAGAAGTATTCATTAATACTAATACTAATAATAATAATAAATAAATAATAAATCCACAGCCATTTATTAATTGCCCTGGTGATTATGGGATGGAATGAAAAATTTTGTGAAATACTATTTCCTTTTCCTTACGTTACCTGGAGGTAAATGCCTTAGCGACGTAAACCTGATTCCATAATGGCTGGGGGAGATGCATTCCCTTGTTTTAGCGAGGGAGCAAGTCTATGCAATTACCTTAACTGGGAGTAAAAGGCATGCTATTAGGAGGTGTTTAAAAAGGGGCTGTCTGCTACACAGCGACGACTGAGCAAGGGTCTCTGAGAGCTTTTAGTAATCGACAAGACGTAGCCTGCACTTAGGTGCCAGGGTGCAAACATGATCAAGTTTTACAGAAGCTCAAAGGTTTAAAACTTTGAGCTAAATGAAATTCAATTAAGCTTTGTTAAGTAAACAAAAACAAACGTGCTTAATGACACATTCCGCAGCTTGCTGTTTTCAGACGGTGCCTTTCAGTGTCACAATTTGTTCCACTCATTTCACTGTAACGACTGTGCCTGTAGGACGTATCTGATCCCTTTGTTGTGTCATAATGAGGACTTGATGAATTTAAATGCCTGAAGTTTACGCAGACTAATCTGTAATTTAAAGCGGCAACGTGGTGAAACAATATGCATCCATCTATCCTTCTTCCATAACCACTTATCCAGGACTGGGTCATAATGATCCTAAGGTTTATCCCAGAAAGCATGTGAGTCAAGGACTCGTACTCAGTACTCATACTCAGTACTCATACTCAGTACTCATACTCAGTACAGAAGACCAGCCAAGTTCAAGTCAAATATGCCAATTCAGGTTCCATGGATGCTGGGCTGAGAATCGAACTGTTCATCTCCTTCTCTGTGGTGCTTTTCAGAGTGGATGGCGAGCGACCAGATGTATGAATTCTGGAAGCGATATGTTGAAAGAAGCCCCACTGTGTGCTTAAAGTGGTTCAGATTATTTCAGGTAGCACACCTGTTCCAGCAGAGTCTCCCAAGGAGCTTCAGGGAGGTGGTTAAAATGATTTAAAAGGGACTCAATATCCCTTAAAGCTGAGTAAATCCAAGCATTGTGAAAAACAAAAACGCCATTGTCCGGGATTTTATTAGAGCAGACCGTCCTCCCAGACTAAGCAGAGTGTGACAGTCACTCTTACTTAACCCATGTAGGACTCTAAACTTTTTTTTTTTATTTGTAACGGGCCTCACATGTCTTACAAAGGGAATCATCATTAAGCTGGTGTGGATCTGAAGAACAGCTACTGCAGATGTTATATTATGTGAGGGAGCCTCTAGTGGCAAACACTCGAACTGCATCAAATAAACCCTATCACCCAAAGGAGTCAGCTGCGCTTAATATTGATTCATATTATCATGCAGTTGACAGATGTCTGCGCAGTCATTTTGCAGCCACACAGCTTGTGTTTCATTTCTAAACGAACAAGTGAATTCAAGTAATAATAATTCTGACGCCATCGTCGGCATGATTATCTTAAGACACTCTGACGCTACTTAGATAATGAGAACCATCTTAAATGTAAAAAGCTTCGAAACAGCACGCCTTACTTAACGCAAACTGCATCTGTTTTCCGGAGTTCAAGTTTTGCAACGCGGATCCATTGTTTGGAAACTCACTATAATGTGACTATTCATCTCGCCTCAGGCGCTCTGAACCCGGGCTCCAGGAGCGCGTTAACGCCGTCGAAGAGGCGAGAGGTCCGGGGTCCTAGTTTGGCCAAGACAGCATTTTTGTTTTTTTTTTTTTGTGAAATGTTTTATATATTTATACATATTTTGATTGTTAATTTGTGTGTTACTACGGGTGCTTCGAGAGTCTTTGCACGCGAGCAATTCACTGACGTAGTATCTGTGTACTGGTGACAAGTGACATGACATTTAAAGTGATTTGATTTGATTCGATTTAATATTCCCTGTCCTCCTAGTTTACGTATCCATGCAGCACATTTCCGTAATCCGTCCAGTCTCGGGGCACACAGGGTTAAAGCAGGGACACTACTGTAATAACACATTTCCCCACCATTTAAACTGGTTGAGATAGAAGTATGTAAATAAAAACAGTTTTTTGCGGGCAAAAAAGAATATGAAAGTTTTCTAAGGCATTAAATTAAGTTTGATAGCAAAGCCACCATTTCTTTGGGGGGGGGGGGGGTTACAGAAGCTGCTTTTAAA
>JAODJU010000048.1:4197053-4218233 GCA_026776725.1 Gnathonemus echidnorhynchus
CCCCCCCCCCCCCCGCTGAGGAGCAGGAAGCTGCAATCACATCACATTTTACATTATATTAAAATATTTTGTCCAAAGCGACGTATACGCAACACAGATAGTCAACGTACGTCAAGAGCATATGGATATTTTCGAATGTCTTTTGGTGTTAAAGCATCCAATTAAAAAAATAAGTATGTTTTACCAGTTGAAAATAATAGTAAATATAGATTTAACTCATTGCCTTCTATATAGTATTTATAAATAATTGTTGGCAAGTTTTAAATATGGGTTTTATGTTCTGAAATATTATAGAGATCATACTTCATTCCCACTTTAACAACCTTCCATTTGAGGCTACGTTAAAAAATTAAACTCGCTCTATGTGTGTATAATTTAACACTCACCAGTTTTAGCTTCACAGACTTGAACATCAACCAGGAGCTTCTTTAAACATAGCATCTGTTAACCAGGGATTTTACCGAGATATAAATTATGGAAGCAGAAAGGAAAATTACAGACAGGCGGCCCGGTGCCATTTTTAACAGGTGCAAAGAGTACAAAAAAAAAAACAAAAAACGTCCGTCCGATTCTCTGTCGCAGAAGTTACGGCGAGGCAGAGGGAAGGAGCCCAGGAGTCGCATCAGCGCAGGGAATGTTCACATCTGCCTCCCTTGGCTTTCTTGGAGGGGGACAGCCTGGAGTCTTGACATTTGAAACGTTTAGCCCAAGAAGGGTGTCAGGGACACAACGCTCAAATACGCGGGGCAATTATTTCAGCCTAAATAACGGGCACATATCAGCTGTGGTCGCTAATGAAAATCCTAATTATTTCAGACAAAACGTCCACAATGGTTCCGAGGGACTGATGGCTCTTCTGTTTCCCCCTGCCTATGGAGTAGAGTAGAAATCGTTAGGACGTGTCCCTAGAGAGCGAGTTCTGTCTGCCTGCCATGCAATTCCAGGTAATCTGTTGACGTGGAGAGCTCACATCGCTCGCCTTCCCCAAGAGGCAGCGGCAGTGACCGATGCAGCTGCAACGGGGTGATGTGGAGGATGGATGACTGGTACTGCGAGCCCGCAGGTGGGGTTAATGGGTGGAGGGGTCTGGACAAGCGTGTGTCTAAAGGACAAACACGCTCCATCGCCGTTAAGCATACAGAAGGTAATCAGATCCAGCAGAATCGGGAGCAGGGGATGAAACCTCCAGGCAGTGCGATGGCTGGGAAGGCTGTTGTGCTCTCTGAGGCAGCACCTACGCCTTCAGGTTTACCACCCTACAGAGCTCAGGTGGGGCCCTAATTTAAAACACCTGACATGGACGGTCAGGTTCTGTCTTAACATAGCTGGCTCTAATACTGAGATGCTACTGAAGGGCCTGATTATTTATATCAGGTGTGTTAAATTCGGGCTGCACGGGGTGTGTGTGGGGGGGGGGGGGTTAGCCATGCAATACCTAACCAAGATTTCCGTCAAGAAAACCGCCATAACAAAATTAAATTTGGTAGACAAATTTGCTATAGGATTAGACACAAAATTATAAGGCAACTGACCTGTTCTTTTCATTGATAGTTTTATGGGTTGAAAGTTAAGCCTCATCTTCTCAAGCTTCTAAAAAAAAACAGTAATTGTGTGAATCTTTTCTGCCTTATTTGTTCCAAACACAGTACCGCCTTTATGTACACAGAAGACCCGTCTGTATTGTGACATCACAGCTATGTGCTTTTCGATTGGTCATTTGAACGGCACTTCCTTCCATTTCATTGGCTCTTCTGAAAAGGCCCGAATGACATGTGGATGTCTGGCTAGTTCCTCTGCTCAGAGAAATCTGTAAGCATGCCAGGACTTTCAAGAATCATTAAAAATCACACATTTTAATGAAAGGTTATTACAATGAATTACACTTGCCTATAGAAGCAGACTTCAGAATGGAAGATATGCGGAAATTCTCTTGCTCCAGTCTAATACAATTTCCCCCTTGTCAGATAGCATTATGGTTCTAATGCACGGAATATAAAGTGATGATGTAATGTCAAAGTAATATAGTCTGGTTGATAAAAATTCTTTTTCACGCCATATTGACCCCTTTACAACATGCTGTCCACTGATCCATATACTGCATTTTGAGGTAATCAACTGCTTATTCTATATATTATCCATTCATTTTTATAATCCGATCATCAATTTGAATAGCCAGCCTTTTTGTATGCGGATGTTATGATTTGGTTTTTTAAATTTGGGGCGTGTTTTGCTACAAAAAACAATTGATAATTATTATTATTATTGTTTAATTTTTCAGAATAAATGATACTGGAAACTGATCTTCAGTTGTTTCAAATCACGTATCATTATTGTACTACTCCGCAGTTTCTGTGGATGTAATTACTGCATTACGCAATGCATTCTTCTGGAACTGACCTTTATTCCTATGCCGTGATAATAGTTGGAATAAGTGCAGCTGTTGTCACCGTGTTTTATCGGATCACAGGGAAGTAGGAGGATTGTATCACATCTAGAGTCTATTCAATGCAAATCCGCTGCAGAGTAACCCATACTCAGAATAAATAAATCACACAAAGCCCAAGAGCCCGGGTTCTCCAATTCCGGATTGTTCCAGGCTTTGCCGTGACTTGGGCCAGTTCACCTGCTATCCTCTCTCGCTGCAAAAAAATAAAAAAGGAATCTTTGAAACATGAAATTCCCTGTTGACTAAGTGCAGCCTTATTTTCATAAGTCACTATGGTTTAATAAGTTGGGGGTGGGGGGGGGGGGGTTGGGAGGGGAAGAGGATTTCTGGAAATCAAAATACTCCGTAAAATTTCGGGAGCCGTGTCGGATTAAGAGGGGGGGGTCCTTAGCGCGCCACATTAGCGAGCTTCCTTTGAAGTCGAACCTGCGACTTCTGTTCAACAAGATTGAGGGCTGCTTTACACTGGAAAAGGTTGATTAGGCTTGTAAGGAGGGGAGAAATTAAACAGCGGGAGCCTAAAATGGTGACGAGGGCCTGCATTATTGACAAATATTTCCTGACAGCCCAAGTACAAGCACTGTCCCCAAGCGATTTCCCATCGTTTTTACTGAAAGCCTTTTATCTGATGCCTATAGGGGCAATTGTGGCAAGAACCAATGAGATGTTTTGAACTGGTTAGTGACCAGGGGCAGGGTCATCACAAGGACCAATCAGCTTTCAGAAGGAGCCAGTGGCCACGCCTCTTTCTATGGCCTAGTTATAAATACCGTCTAAACCAGGAGTGGGGAACCTGATCCATGGAGGGCCGGTGTGGGTTTTCGCGGTCGGCCTCTCAATCAGCCAATAACAGTGGGTCTCCAGGATTGGAGTTGAGAACTACTGTTTTATTATTGGCTGATTGAGAGGCCGTCCCAGAAACCCGCACCAGCCCTCCATGGATCAGGTTCCAACCCCCTGAATTAAACCAAGCCTGCCATTGTAGGCTGTGTTAACTGGGCTGTGCGAGTGACCGATGACCAGGAAACTGCATTTTCAGGTGTGTCCAGCGATGCTCAAGAACTGCGTGAAATCTCCACTGCGCATTGAATTTCAAGAGTTACCCCCGACGATCAAATGCAAGTCAGCAAACTGGAACGTACTCTGCAAGTATTAAATGCACCAGGGTTCAAAGAAAACAAGACCTTTAAAGAAATATTTATTAACTGCTTCGAGAAACGGTTACTTGAAACACTATTCGGAGTGATTTAACCTTGCATGCATCTCACGGTCTTGATGGCCACTATTTTGTGTGGGGTTAGGATGTCCTCCTTCCAGACCTTCAGGACGGCACTGCTAGAACGTGTCTGCAATAGCATTCATAAAACCCTACAAGGTTCTACTATGGTCCACTGGTCACCACAGTTCAAGGGAATTCAGTCCGTTGCAGTAAAGAGCCAGCAGGATTCCTGTCCTGCCATAGTTACCGGAACATGACAAGTTAAAGCACAAAATCTCTTTAGTCTCCAGGGGAGAACGAGACATGTTCCAAGTGCAGGGATGCCGGAGGGGAGCTGATGAGGTCATCTGTGATGAGGTCATCCGTGATGAGGTCATCCATGATGACAATTTAACGGTTTAAGAATGAAGCCATAAACAAATGGAAACTGGGGGGGGGGGGGGTAAGGTAATGCTGATTTTTATTTTATTTTTTACAAAGTTAAAAGCCGTCTTTAACTTACAGGCTTCTTAGAATATTGAAAAGGAATAAATTATGAAATAGTCAAGAACCTCAATATGGCTGACCGTACCTTTTAAAGTCAATGAAGGTTCCGTGTGATCAGCCGAAAGGAAACGTTACTCAACCATTACTCAGAAAATCTGGAAAGGGGGCTTGCATAAAGACCGGCTCTGAATGTGAAATGAGGATTCAATTTGTGCCTCATATGTGCTGAACATCTCATATTACTATTATACCGGACGGCTAAATGTGTAAAATAAACATCTCGTATTCAATACGTGTGTCCAGGACAGCCACACTTTGTGATTCCTATTGCAATGTTTTCTAGCACCCAGTTCAGGCCCTTAAAAAGCTGCCCTAGATTGCGATGGGCAGGACTGGAATTGCTTTTTGCCGGTGATTATTACAATAACCAGCTCCTCTGCCACGTCTTGAGCAGCGTTTTCTTTCACGTCTCTTCAGAGATGTGAGACCCACTCTGTTCCATGTAAAAAAAAAAAATAATAAAATAAAAACAGATAATTTTCTTCTCTGGCTGAACAGCTCGTCTGTTGCTCCGAGCAACAGGGATTTGGCAGTAGTGCAGCAGCACGCAGTACGTGTTCTGCAGTAAAAATAGCTTGGGTAAACAATATAGAATTCTGCAATTCCGAACTCCATAAACAGTCGTTATATTTCCGCCTGGGCCGGTTGTGCTTCTCATAAGTGGCCAGTTTTCCCACGCATCACTTTTTGCAAGTAATTACTGTCCGTAGCCGAATGATCATACGCTACAAATTAAGTTGCAAGTGAATCTTCCTTAAGTCTTCAGTTTATTCCGTTTACCCAAAGCCTCCAAAAAATGACGTCCTTCTATTTGAATTAAAAGTCTGTAGGTAGTCGTTTATGTTTAACTGGTGGCGTCTTGACGTCTACAAATCAACGAAGGTCATCAGATATTAAGAGGGCACTCCTTCTTGAGAAGAGACCTGAAGCAGTGTTTGGGTTCACATGTGATGAGTTTCCCAAGGGTCTCCTCAAACCACAGGGGTATGCCTTTGCACCTGTGACCAGTAGGTTACTGGTTCAAATTCCATGCTCAGCAGAGTAGTTACATCACCGACATGCCCTTGAGCAAGCTTCAGGAAACCCGTATGGGCGGCTGACCCAGCACTTAAACCACGAAGCCTTGCTCTCAAGAAGAGCAAGATGGGATATGCAAAACATACCAGCACATTTCATTTCAAAATAAGGACAGATCAGCCAAACCACTCTAAGACAGACAGCAAACAAGCCTTAAATGCAACAGAACACTAAAACTTCAGTGTAATAATTTGATTACCCTTTGACTTTTAAAAATGTATCTTTTAAGCGACATAATAATCGTATTTAAACGCGCCAAGGGGAACTCATTAGCATAGATGAGGCTTGCTTCGAGGGTTTTCATTGGGGGGCTTACCTGAGTTTAATCCTTTGTTTTTCCACCAGGCTTGGCTACAGTTTTGGGGGCATTAATCACATAATGGCACTGTCCCGTTTTTAATTTTAGTTTATTTCGGGAAATAAATATTTAAATTTTCTGCATTACCTGAAATCAAGCATAACAGTCTCAAGGTCAGAAATGTATAAAAAATAAGCAGGTTTCCATTACCATATAATAAGATCCCAACCCCCACTCCATTAAAAGACATCACTAAATGACATTACAGAATGTCTAAGCTTAGGATAATTATTCAGCACGACCCCCCTACTCAAAAGGCACATTTCAAATTGTGACTTAATTCCAGAAACTTAGACCTCGAAAAAAATTAATTTCCCAGTGCAATATTACCAAATGTTTAATTTCAGAAAGTGTCCATTTTTAATGATTTCAGGTTTCCTGGCTTTGCTACAAAGGCAACATCCAGAAAGGCAAGGTATTGCAAATATACATTAATTGAGTATTAATCTTCAATACTGCTTATTTTATACTGGGTCATTGTGAGTTTGTACCATATCCCAGGATGCAGAGGACAGGGGGGACATTCTGTGGGGCCTTATTACCATTAATTTATGCTGAAATCAAAACTGTAAAAGGAGGAACAATATTTAGATGTTTTAAGGGTTCAGCAGCCACTGTGTATAAGAGAATTTTTTTTCATCCATAATTGGGTCTGTATGAACCTACTTGAACAGTGCTGCCACACAAAGGCAGAACACAGTAACTGCATATTTTAATAGAAACTGAGCTGTGACGGAAATCAGGTCTCTGGGGCTCTGCTTTGTCTCATGGCAAAACATCTTAGTTTGACTATGCTTGGTCTTGAGGAAAGGAGAGTGTGGAAATTACAGTAGCTACCAAATCAGCACCAAATCAACACCCAAACCAAGGTGAAAACACCCTGTTTTCACCTGTCAGTCTCAGTGCAGTCACCGTGTTTTGCTTTTGGGGAGTGATGCCGTCGTGAAGAGAAGACAAGACGACAACTTTTTCTGCGAGGGAGATGAAGTTTCCAGGTCAGAAGTGCGTGTGTCCTGCTGAGAGGGGGGTGGATGCAGGTGGAAAAGATTGTGATTAATCCTGCTGGCTGAACTTCACATCAAAAGCTGGGCCCTTAACACGACCAGTTGGCTCCAAGCCGATGCTACAGCCACAACAAAAGATCCCGTTTGATCTGGACTGTCTCTGTCCTACATACTCTGCCACTAAGGAAAGTCTGTAAAGAGAGGATGCCAGCGATTAACATTTCATCCAAGGAACCGGATATCATCCAACAAATCAAAGCCCCAAATGAAACGACCCTTTGACTAAAAAGTTATGTTAAGGCTTCACACATAAGTAAATAAAGGCACACAGGTAGTCAAGAAAAAGCGCAAGTCAGAAGGGGGCTAAGGAGGTGTGGATCGATGCTGAAATTTTGATTGTTTTGATCCAAATGTTTCGTTTTAAGAATCCTTTTTCACGTTAAAATATCAAAGATAATTTAAATGTTTATATTATTGTAGAGAGTAGGACATCACCAGTCGGACCTGCCCATAAGGGGGGGGGGGGGGGGGTGAGCAGAGGGTAAGACTTAAAATATGAGGAGGAAGACATGGAAAGGTCAGGTTCAGAAAGTACAAATCCAGACCAAGGTTTTGTTTTAACCAACCAGTTATAGAGTATAAAGAGTCACACTCACAGAGCAGTCACGTGCTTGATTGAAACAAAACATTGGTCTGGATTTTTACTTTCTGAACCTGAACTTTCTACCTCTTGCCAGAACCCTCCCCAATACTGGTATAGGTACTGGTATCGGGACACCAACCTTGGTATTACTTGGTATTGGATCAAAGAAGAAAATCAGTGGTATCTCCCATCCTTAACAGAGACCATCACATCAAACCCGGTATATTTTGGCACGAGTCCAAGCTGCAGTAATGGAATGAGGAGGAAAGGGCTACCACTCCTGATTATGGCAAATCAATTTACCGCAGCCCATTTAAGAATGGCCCCCGAAAGACACAGAGCAGTCTTCATTCTAACGTTTATTCTAAGAGAAGTCGCTGATGTCGCCCCGGCTGACCCCGCCCCTTTAATCCCCCATCAGCTGCGCCCTTTATTCAAATAAAGATGGAGCAGAATAAAAAAGGCACAATATCTTGTTATTAAAGGTCGGTCACACGGTCATTCCCAGAACAGAGCCAAATGTCTGCATTCATGCAGTAGTCTTCTGGATCTCAGATGCAAACTTTACATATTATGCTCTCTTGTTACTATAAATTCATCTGACAAGTTCCCTAAGGGAGGGGGCGCACATGCTCTGTTTTTGAGCGACTATGATCGGGTGATGAAATCTTATTACCTTATTTGGCTCTGACTGTGGGGGCATGACAATCACCTGGATTAGGACACGGCAAGGGCGAATCATGCCCGTGGGTTCTAGCTCAGAAAATCCAACGGGAGAGAGGGAAACAGCACAAACATTGGGGACACGGCTATAGAAAAATCAAATCAATGTCCAATATGCCGTAACGCGAGTATTTTTTTGTACGACCGATGAGCAGCTGTAACATAGCCGGTCTCGTTTCAATCCGACGCAGTTTTGTCACCACAAGTCAGAATTTGAACAAATCAGTTTTATAAGACCATGTTTGTTCCGGTGAATAGGACTAGTGCTTTACTCACAGACACATCCATTCCAACAATATAAGCTGAAGTCCACACAATGATGTTTTAAGCACTTGGGCTCTTCTAGAAAGAAAGGTTTGTTCTATATAACCTCTGATAGACCGTGAATGCGATCATCCAGACCGACCTATCGGGAATCCGCAAGACATGCATCAATCTACTTGATGCGGAAATTGCACCTCGGGGTTAAAAAATAAAATAAAGAGTTTAAGACACAGCTGGGCCCGTGTTTAAGGAGCTGCAAATCCCAGATGGGTAACTTGTTCTCGCGTCTGAGAAAAGTCACTTGGTATTAATTGCCTCGGTAAATATACAGCTGCAAGGAGTGTAAAATAGATTCTGTGCCACATGCAAACCTTTGGATGAAAGATGCGATATCGCAGCAAGTCGTTACATGCTTCATGTTCCCATTTTACTATGTGCTAATTGTGATGAGACCATTAATTATTCATTCCATTATCATAACAAGGATATTAACCATTATCCGTAATCACGTGCGGATAATGTAACTGATGGGTATTACCACATTCAATGGGTGGTGGAAAGCAGAGCTGAACTTAGGAGACCTCAGCATCAACATCTCTTTGTGACTATAGGTTACGATAAAAGCAGCTGGTCTGGATCCCATAATGCACTTGGTACATCCACTGCAGTACACTAATATGTTGCAGAATACCCACACAGTACCTAAGTAAAAGGTGAATTAATATCTAAACAGCACTGCACTGGATTGTAGGAGAATACTGCAGTGAATACTGTACACCGTCATGTAAACTGCACGTGCTGAGCTGGGGATAAGTTTGAACCCTATGAAGCAATGTTACTAATTTATCATGTAAAATGGTACAAACTTAACATCACAGTCTATAAATATGTCAGCGATACAACAGAGCAGCTGAATGCATTTTCCTGCCTAATCTGTAACAACAGAAATAAATGCAGAAAAATCTTCTGTAACTAGACCTCAACTGTCCTTTTTAAAGGCAGATGAAGAAAGCGATTTGCTTGAGAAGCCCTTAAGAAGTGAGGAATTTTCAGCCAGTAGATTCGGCTTTAAGGAGGGCCGGCTGGTGAATTCTTAGGTTGCGGCCTTCGATTTAAAATAAAGACGACTCATTTCCATCCTGCGGAAGAGCAACGTGCATAGGAAGTCATAGGCAGCCAGCTGACAGGAAGATAAATTGAAAACAATTAGTCAGAGAGCAGTGTCAATACTTTCTGAGAGTATAAAAAGTGCAGCGCCATAGATTTGACTGCGGGGTATAAATGCGGTCGGGGCTGCTTTATGTGGCATTTCACCGAGAAATGCATGAGGATGCAAAAGGATTGATGCTGTTTTCCTGCAATAATGCATTACTATTCGTTTGCGGTATTAAAATATCGAATCAACTGCGGTATGGTTTCGCTTCCAGCAAGCATTTCACTAATCTAATGCAGCCTGTTATAAAGATAAGTGGACCTGCGCTTTACGGACTGAGACGGGAACATTTCTATAAAATAAATTCCCATGTTCATCTATAAACATAGTAAAAAAAAAAAAAAAAAAATTCTATATCACAGTTTGGGTAACTTTTTTCCCAGTAAAAAGCGAGGAGAATGAAAAATGCTGATATGTGGTTGTTCGCAATTTAATAAGGCTTTACCTCATCAGTCCATGGCGATCCGTCAAGCCGAGATGGATGGAGCGAAGGCACGGAAACCAAACAGACGGTGACTGGCTTTCCTCTCACAGTAAGTGTTACTGTCGTGATTAATAAAAATAAAATGACCCCGGAGAGACAATCACAGAGGGGTCAGGCAAACGCAAACCCACACGGTTTACAAATCCCACACAGTAACTTCTGAGCACAGGGGGTCCTCGGTACAAAGCATACAGATCAGGTTTAACACGGGATGATTTATGAATGCTGAAATATGTATATGAAGGTCAGCCCATAGCCAGAGATTCTGGGCCTGGGCAACTTATCTAAGAAATTTGCTCTCAACAGAATCTTCAGAAACACTTCAGAGTCAAAGCCCAGTGTGCCTTTAAAATACTCCCCCCCCCCAGGTGGTAAACCATCAGAAAGGAACAGGACAATCCATTCATCTGAGGGATCTTGAATTACTTTGTAAAGCATACGTAATTCAAAATAGCCGGAGAAGCTGTCCGAGAGGCTATTCGGCCCATTAAGCTCATAATAGTACAATACTAGCTGTGCCTAAAAAAATTAAAATGAACGTGTTACGTTTCCCAAAAGCACGTCGCCACCAGTTCCAGCTATGTCAGTTGGTAAGAGGAGTTTCTGTGCCCATGGCAGAGGGCAGTGCGCTGACACTGCTAGACAATCTGGGCCCCATGAAACCATATTATGTTGGCCCCCCAACCCAGACCAATGGAGTTCTTTTTAAGGTCTATCAAACATCCCCCCACTTACGGAGCCCCCTGGTGCAGCGGACAGGTTTTCCTGATACCTCAATTCAGACTCATTGCCAAGTAATCAAAACCAGCCAATACAGCCCCCTAGACCCCCTTAATTGGGTAGAGACCTCACCCCCCTCAACCCAAAGTTACACCCTTGACCACAGATACACTATTTGGTCATTGTCATGTCCCTCTTCATATCTGAATTACCACACAATAAAAATGAATCATTAACATCCAGCAGCTTTTAATATACTTCTTCAGAATGCCCACCAAGAGTATTATGATGTTATTTTCCAGTTGAAATTTTTAAAACTGTTACTATTCACCTCCACAGCTGGCAAAATGCTTTGGTGGAAAAATAAAATGTGACGTTAATTGGTGCTTTTCTGTTTCTAAGTCCATGACTGATGGCAAATCTGTTATTAAGCTTTATATTCCACTTCATGTTGTGCCTACAGTTGCTGATGCGCTGGACACACAATTGAGCTTTATTCTGCCTGTTTACTTATTCGCTGACAAAGAAACATTGATAACTTACCACTACCTGTATGTGACGACTAGCTGTAGCAACATGCTCATGGGAATAGAGGAGGCGGGACCAAGACATCTGATTGGTTGGTCGTGCCTCCTCTAGTTGCTTGGATCCACCTCCTCTACAATCTGATTGGTTAACTCTATGAACCAATCGCTTTTCCTTCTGCCCTCTGAACATTTTTGTGTAAGTAAAACTCCCACGAGCTACAAAGATCACCGACTGCCTTATTATACAGGTGTAAATAAAACATATTAACCAGCTTTATTTCTTTAGGTAAAACATCAATACTACCCCTCAGCATACTACCAGGCAACACAGTTAGCAAACAGGACAGCAGAAGGGAGCGCTGCGATCATGCCTACGTGTGTGGAATACCCAGCTATATTAACGGATTACATGCATGAAACGCTGTGACTAGCCTTGGACAAAAGGTGTCTGCTAAGCAGAAGGTGCTACAGAGAAGATCCACGTTTGGGCTTTAATACAGACCACGGGGAACGCTGGTCTCTGCTGACGCCAGGTCCCGATCAATAATTCAGCAACGGAGAGCAGCCGCTAGCACAGACTTCTTCATTATATCATAATATATTAAAGAACACAGTGTGTATACACAAGCACATACATAATACATGCACCATGAATAGAATGGTGTTTATATATACTTAAAATTTATTAAACAGCAACAGAGATTTCAGTTCCGCAAACGACTGCCAAAATCCGCTTAAGCAACACGAGTCTACATAACTGAGAATAGCTATTCAAGTACTAATACCTATTCTTAACCACCTCAGCTTAACTTGCGTGTAAAACTTTGCTGCACTACACAACAAGCTAAAAATCCTTAGCCTAGTTAGACAACTAGATTCTTTTTCTGTATTTTTAAAAGGCCTTATTGTTTTTTTTTCTTTGATTGTAGACCCATAGATATTGTTTAATGGATTGACTTTAGGAACTAAATCAGGAACTAAATTAGGAACAATGTAATACTAAGTTGACTATATATGGCATTTTCAATACATGTAGAATACATGTGAAGTCCAAAATCTACAAATCCTTATATATTCAATGCAACCATTAAAATTCAATGCATATCTTTCAGTAGTTATAATTAAGCACTAAACACGTGACGAAATTAAACATTTAAAATTTTTCAATACCACCTTTTCCCCACTGGTTCACTTCAATTACATTACCTATATACAAAAAAAGTCAAGACTGCAAAATGCAAAAACCTGGTAAGTATTTTATCTTATAACCAGGGAGGGGGGCAGTTCCAGTTGACAAACATGGCTGTCTTGCATTAACTTTCAATTATTATTTGACTGAAATGTAAAAAACAAAGAAAAACAGCAGGTGAGACTATTTCCCCTAGTCACTGGGTACAAGCTTTAATCCGGCATATCAATTACGCTTTAAGCAATGAGGCATCATTCATACTGTATTAAAGAGGTAATAATCCCATCAGAGCCAGCCTGATGTCTCTAGCTGCCAACGGTTACCTTCATCTATAGGATGATTTTGACAGAGGGGCCAATAAAGACTTTAACCTGTCTGTCCATGCAAATGAGAGGGTGGATAAGAAATCGATGGTCTTTGCCTGAGCCGCGATGACCTACAGCGGGCCGTGCGGACAGTCGCGTCCCCACGACGCACTTTAAGGAGTGATGATCAAAATCTCGGGTCTCGTTTAATCAATAAGCCTTTGAAGTAATGGAAATTTGATCCCGATAAGCGTCTAATGGAAGCCTCGCTCACTCCTACCCCCCAACAAGCCCTACCCCCAGAGCCCCAGCCTAGCTGTGATTTGGCAGGATAAGCACTTTTGGGGGAGATTGATTCATTATCTGCTAGCCGGGCGTTTGAGACAATGGCACTTCAATGTGCCATTAATAACTCCGACAGCGTGGAAGCAGCGGAGAGGGCAAGATCTTATCTCCCCGACATACTTGTGGCAAAGTAAGATTCAAAGGCTAAGAAGAGAAGCGTCAAACCCAAGACTGATTTGGATTTAATGACATCTAAATTAACGCTACCGCCACCAAATTAGAAATATTTACGTTTGATGCTGTAAAAATACTTAACAAAATTCTCCGCAAGCCAACATAGCTGGTTTAATTTGTTTAAATCCCCTTATCTCAGGATCGCGACCTGCGTATGAAGAAGTTCGGTAAGGATTCGTAGAATCCGGATCGTGATGTGATTTCCTGTCAGAACTGTCAGGGGAATTAACTAGCATGTCGACTTTGAAGATGGACAAACTGCTGGGAATTGTCAGGCAAATCTGTCAGGCATGATCACCAGTCTCGCTGTTCAATGGCAGAACAACTGTACACTGGGCCCTGGGGCAAAAAAAAAATGGACCATTCCAGCCCCCACCCCCTTAGAAATTTACACTAAGGGCCTGCCAACGCCAGTTGCAGCAGTTGCAGATGATGAAATTTAAGTGGCCTCCAAATATAATACCCATCATGCACTGCAGTATAGTTAGAAAATTCCATCAACGTGCTTTTTTTTTTGTTAAATACATGCCTCAACAACATAGTTTGATTACAAAACATTATAAAGTATTACATTTCAAAATTGCTTTAAGTATTGTGTCAAATAATTTTTTTTGTGTTATGACCCCAACCATAATGAGATTGTACACATAAAAATGAGAGATATAAAAGTAGCATGTCCTCATCATTAAATGCATATAGATAATCACTGCTGTAATCCCCACAAATGACTTACAGATAGTTCAAGGGGGAGCAAAGGCCTTGCTTATCACTTTGTTCCTGGTGTTATATGGTACCTGTTCATCCATTTCCCGTAATCATTTCCTAATGTTGCCATGGGAAGCGAGGCCACAGGCAGCGGCACACTGTGGACAGGATGCCAATCCTCTATTGGCTAATAACTCCGAAAGCGGTTAACGTCGACAGAAGTGAAACAACAAGGCCTCGGAAACACCACGGAGCGGCTAAATCAAGTGCGGCGTTTGTGCTTTTCTCAGGTGATGAGACGCCAAAGGCCGTCGACCCAATGCTCAAAGCGCCGCTGTCTAACCGCGGCTGTGTTCGGGAGTCTCGAGAGCAGCATAAAAAAAACAAGTGGGAAGCATAATAGCTCAGACAAAGAAGAGCGGCCAGGCAACCCTGAGTAAATGATTCAACATCACAGAATGTTACTCCACCGCAAACGAGCAAGTCAGGGACGCTGCACCAGCGCTGTGCCAAGGAGCCCTTCATTAAACGCCGGGATGTTTGCTCAATGCACCCTTAGCCCTTTTGAGTCCAAGCCCCATATAGCTCTTGCAACAGTTGGCGTGTTCATGGAGACATCAGACTGAGGCTGCATGACCATATTGCCTAATTAGAGTAAACAAGTCAGCCGGCTCTCCTTAAACAGCTTCTCCTTGATTCCTGACCGTTTGCCAGAGTCACACTTCAAATTTATATGGCACAGTAAACGAACGCGCGGTCAGGATAGAGACGCTGGGGAGTCTGCAGATACGGTCCAAAAACAGACAAAAAAGAAGCACAAGACAAATTTTTGGCAACGAGGGTGGTGTTTGGGAAACCTGACTTTGAGGAGGATACTGCTGTTTGGTGCGATCAGACTTGCATTTCGGCGGAGGTGGGGTTCTGCTTGGCGACCCCTTTCACAAAGTACCGACTCGCAATTTCATAATTAATTAACCGTAAACCAAAACACCGGTAGGCATGCCTACAAACTGAAGTAGCAAATAGAAAAAGGAGGATATTTTCAGAAATATACCAAAGCACACCCTTATGACTGGGACGATAAAGCTCGTTAACGCTTTCTAAACAGCAAGCGTCACACATTCTCTGTTTCATCATTATGAAGAGCTTCACAAGCACTATATTTGTTCTTTTATTCATTATTTATTTCCTAGCTTTACCCCATTATTTTGTTGGCAGGATTACATCATTGTTTATCGTTGCCTTGTTTATATAGCTGGAAAAATTGACGGATGCACATCATCCCTAGGGCGCCCCTTCTGCCCATCCTGTACTACGCCGTAAAAACATTCCCCAGACTGGACAAGCAGTTACCGAAAATGGATGGAGCTGGCATCCCGAGACACAAAAGGTAAGGAATCCAGTGACCCGTGGTGGACGCTGGTTTCTTGCATCGCTCATGCTGTGTGGCAGAGGAATCCGGGATTACGCAGAGAGATGATGGCAGAGTGCTATGTAAACAGGGGCTAATCAAGAAAAATGAGCATCATAGTTTTGTTTAACACAGCCTGCAGCACGTGAACTAGCATTTTCATGTTTTCCCTTTGCAACAAATTGCTCATTGGGGGTTGGGGGAGTCTGTCAGCAGCCATCGCTGAAAGACATCCATGACTCTGTCCTTGGATCCACCTTCACGCCCATCTCTGCTTCTCCGCCATTGGCCTACACCCACCTGGCATCCAGCATATCGATTAAATGATCATCAGTTAATTCCTTCGACACCCACCCCCCCCACACACACACACACACACTCACTGCCATTGTATTGGATTCGCGAGCTGCGTCTGACATCACAGCATCTCCGGAGATGGGGGGCCACCCCTGTGTCTTCAGCGTCCGGTTCTTGGCGTCACCAGCCAGCCCAACGCGCTTTCGCGTTCCAGGTTTGCCCACGACATTCTAAGAACAGAGATCCGGCGAATTAAATGTCAAGGAAAAATAATGATAGTAAATAGTTGACATACTGGTGGCAGCCAGGACAGAAGACGGACAATGTGTCCGGAAAGGACGAGGATGCAGGCCACCCTGATGATGAGGGATGGACGCGCCGCATGAGTGAGGCTTATCGTGCTACATGTTCTGTCATAGGCTGACCCCGACCTTGAGCAGAGCTCCCAAGGACAGAGCTACCATCTGACTGCGTGTTTCCGCGATGCCGTCCGCCCCTGGGGAAACGCATATGCCATGTTTCAGCAATCCTGACGCTAGCTTAGCTTAGCGATCCTACCAAGGGACAAACGTGAGGAGCACAGAGCTGCGTGGATCACCATCACAGGCCTCACGCATCCTGTGATCTTCTCGCTTTCTTCATCGCTTTTCTCATCTTTTAAGCACAAGAATAGTGTCTATGGTTCTTTTTGTTCTCTACCCGTGAGACTGTTCTATTGATTATTGATAGCTATCCATCAATAATCTTACCTACCACAATCCAGTGAATGTGTGTGTGTGTGGGTGAGATATACATTACATTGTGGGGACCAAATGACCCAACAATGAAATAAAAATGTTATTTTGACATTGTGGGGACCATTCCCCCCCCAAGTGTAAATTAAATTTTATAAAAATCGGTGATTGCAACCAAAAAACGAAAAATGCCATAACTCTTGTATTTTGTTTGGTTATTTGTGGTAAAGTTAGGGCTGGGTAGGGGTTAGGGCTGTCATTTTTGGAATTAGGGTTTTGCCCATAGAAATTAATGGACCCAATCTGTGTGTGTGTGTGTGTGTGTGTGTGTGCTATCAAGTGCGCCTGCGTGTGTGTATTCCCGTCCTTGTCTCCATCCTTGTCGATCAGAATGAAAATATACACGACGGTGCGACTTGCAGGGTGCCAGTTAATTAAGTAACACTTCGTGACTTGCCAGGCAATATCCTAAAACATCACTGGATAATTATAACAACAGCAAAAAAATGTGGTGATCTGAGCGACGGATATATGGCACGGACTGACTTTAATAAAGGTCAAGACTGTAGAGCTTATTTCGGGTGTCACTTCAGAATATTAGCTGCGAATGTGCAGTGTGGCCCAGAACACTGGATTTGTCGGGACAGTAGCTGGTGTAAGGCAGGGATCGCTAGTATACAGTTCATGTTGGGCAACTGGTGCTCTGAAAACGGCACCTGGAGCGCAGACAGCGCTAAAACGCAAACCCTGTTAGCTGGCGGACGGCGGTGGAATACAGAAGCCATTACCGAGACGCGGCTTATTTCTGATTTATGATAACCTCGGGGCTGAATAAAACAGTGCGGTATTACCGCTTTGCAGTGCGGGAGAAGTAATCGCGTCTATCGGAGCGTGTGCAGTGCAGTGCAGCGTCCGATGCATGGGGCATGTTGGACGTCTGTAGCTGCATCCCACGGAGAAAAGAGCCTTGCGACTCATCGCTTGCTGATTATATCCCAGCAAATTAGATACTGTTTAACTAAGTTCATAATTAGTTATTCCGAACTTTGCCACATCTTTACGCAATAATACCAGCTGTGCAGTTTTTTATGAATCTATGACGTTTAAACTTTTTATTTTCCAACCTTTGGGCGTCTGCTGTCTTTTTTGAGACTTCCAGAGCTGCTGTGATTATTTCCCTACATGATGTCTCCCGATTTTCATTTAACACAGAGATGGTTCTTATTTATAACTGCGTACAGCAACAAATTGGATGTATCTTTTAACAGGCGTAATTGTTCAGTGTTTATGGGAGACAGAGATGATGAAAAATTGCTTTAATAATTAATTATCTCCAGAGTGGGAAAATAATTTAATTGCATTCAATTTGCATTATCGCCGCTACTAGAGGCCAAATGGTATTTATATTATGCTTTAAAGTCGAATTCGGAGCTTTCATGTTCTCTGCTTTTAAATTCATTTATAAAATGTAGCTACAAAGTAATTAGATATCCAGTATCCTACATGGAAATAGGTCACTTAAGGAGTCCAGCTTTTGATCGGTAAGTTTTTATAATTTATGGTATTGTGGGCATCTTTGTTTTTGATACTATGTAACATTTTGTTTACGCTTGGTGTCAAATGTCTCCCAACACAGTGGATTCCATAACCGCACGTTTATTACTACAATAAACCAAAATAAAGCCGTTTGCCAGGAGCGGTTAAATGGGGCGACGGACCGACTGGGCAGCTGAAGATTTCTTACAGGCTGAGAGCTTGCCAGCTGGGCAGTAAATTTTGAAGGGTTTGCCCTCATTGTCCCCTTTGGGTTTATAGCCTATAAAAATATGCTGTAATAAGCCAGGCTGTTAAGGGAACTGGGTCATCAACCGAAAGGTTGTAGGGTCATGACCTACTGGACGCCACCAGTGTTGAAAATTGTGGTGGGCAGTAAGGTGAATGCATCCCTATACACGACTAAGCTAACAGCTGTTAATGATGAGACTTTTCATAGTGTGGCTTGTGTCACTGTAATGCACTTCGGATACTCAATGCATATAGACAGTCCACCATCCATCTTCAGTAACCGCTTCACCAGTACAGGGTTTCAGTCAACTGGGACCCTGTACCAGGATGCAAGACAAGAGTCCACAACAGATTAAGGGCCTTGCTAACGGATCCAAAAGTGAAATGTCTGCCAGTCAGGGAATTTGAACCCATGACCACCTGATTACAACCACAGCAGCCGAATCACACACCGGCAAAGCACCGGCCCACCTGCTGTTGTATTATGGGCAGAAACCTGCCCAACAACGGGAGCACATGCAAATTCCGCCCAGAACTAATCACTGATGGGTCTCAAACCCACAACAAGCGTGAAGCCACCCCGCTGCCTTCTAAAGCAATACAGCAACTAAGTAAACCTAAGGTCAAAGAAATGAATTGCAGTCACCATATGTAACGGCTGGCTAACTTGATCATAATGTCCGGCACGTTTACGGAACAGCCTTGTGACTTAGTGAGAGTAAATTATATGCAACTTTTATTCAATATTCTTTAATGGAAGGAAATTAAACAGGGGTTTGTGAAGAGCAGCTACAATGAGAAGTGCTCCGTCACAGGCTTTCAAGGTAGCGGTTCATGCTCCGAAGAACATCTATCATGAATAAATGACTGCCGGTGAACACAAGACCATTTTCCAATTTTGGCAAATGACAAAACATGTTTGTGTTTCTCTTCCGGTGTTTGCATACAACTCCTGCGAAACCCACTGAATATCACAAGCAGAACATGTAGAAATCTATTGGAGGAAATCATTTTCCTTTTTTAGAATTTCAAGCTTCAAGAATATATATATATTTTTTTTTTTTTCCCCGAGATCAGTCATCGCATGATGAACTCTCAGGCATGTGAGAAGAGGCATCATTTTGTTAAGTTATATAAGGGGTGAAACCCTTGACAAGTTCCTTTTCCATCTCACTTTTACCTGACATAACTTTTCAAAGCATTTTGTTCATCTCTAGGGCACCATATAAAACATTAGCCCCTTTAGAACAGAATATTTTAGGGCATGATCTGCTGAAGAATCATTTTAAAGGCAAAAGTGTCTTCTTCTATATATATATATATATATATATATATATAGTGACAAAACCAAAACCAGAGGAGAGAACTGGCCACCCCTTTAAGAATCAGAGATACATGTCCTTTAAAGAATACTATAAGTATGATCATTGGTCAGCCAATCAGAACAGATGCTGCAGTCACCTGACAGGGCAGTGATCTGAACCCGCCCCCCTCCCACCAGACCTAGTACCCAAGAGACGACCACAGCAGCATGAGGCAAGCGTGGGGGCATCTGCGTGGGCCGGCTCTCAGCAGTAAGCATAGTGCCCCATCGCCCCCCCCCCGACTGCGCGTTGTCAGACAGGCCAGTGTGCCATCTGTGCAGATGTTTGAACAGGGCCGGGGGTGCAGGGGGGGAATTGGAACGTGGGGTACTGTGTTGGATAGCAGAATTGTGGAGCCCATCTGTGTATTGGCTGTCATCTGTTCCATCGTCTATGTCTCACATGACCGATATTATTTTGATGTACACTTGCATAAACTGTTACAATCATCACAAATAGTCATATTGTCAGAGTTTCATTTAGAAAGGATTGCATTTTTGTATATACTATACCGTAAAGCAGGCATATTGTTGCTGTAATGGCTGTTACAGAGACTTTGTTTTTTTTTGTTTTTTTAATAGAGTTTCTGTTATCTAGAAAATAAAACTAACATCCCATCCAGGGTGTCCCCTACCTTGTATGCTGTCCATCCTAGGATGGGCTTCAGGCTCTGCCTGACCCTGCGCTTGATAATTGATTATGGAAGATGAACGAACAGATAGGCTAAGAAATATGTAATGTCTAAAAAAATTCAAAAGAATTATATTAAAAAGTCAGGCAAGGTCACATAAAACAGTTCAGTGGTTCGTCTCAGTGTGAAAAAGATAAAATAGAATACCGCTCTGTGTGTGTATGTGTGTGATGTATATTATGTGCCCATAATGTAATAAAAACCTGTTATGTTTAATTTGTGATGTAATGTAATGACATTGTGGGGACCACCTTTTCACTCCTCACAAGGAGAAACTCAGTTTGATAAAAATCTGTGACTGCAATCAAAAAACTAAAAACGCCAAAAGTCTTGCAGAGACACTGACCTTTCCAAATGCAAATACAGTTATTAATAAACACATAAACAATAAAATAAGCTGTAATGAAAAGATGCTAAATTAATCATACACATAAAGGCTGATTAGCATCAGAGTTACTGCTTTATCCATAAACCAAATGATCCTTTTTATACACAGGCGACAATTACGGTCTCAAATACTCCCTCCTGACATATTGAATATGCAAACATTTTGCTGCTCTTGAAATTTAAAGCACCAGATCTCGTTTTTACGGTTCTTTAATGGTGGGAGAGACGCTCATCATTTTCCACACCGGTCCGGGCGCTAATCTGACCACGGAGGCTATTTACAGGTTTTGTTACTCATAATTAAAACTGTGGGGGGTGCAGCAACACTCTTGCCACAAACCTACATAGTTGGAGTAGTCTGGAGTTTGCATGTTCCTCTCATGTCCCCAGCTATCCTGGCTTCCTCTGCCAGTCCGAAGACACGCAGTTCAGCCTATCAGTGTCTATAAATTTCCCATAGTGTGTGTGTGTGGGTGTGTGTGTGTGTGTGTGTGTGTGTTTGTGTTTGTGCCCTGTGATGGACTGGCATCCCTTCCAGCATGTACACCAGTCTCGTGGCCTGTGCTGCC
>JAODJU010000048.1:4256957-4267165 GCA_026776725.1 Gnathonemus echidnorhynchus
ACCGTATTTATAGTATGTATTAAGAATGACATTGTGAGCACATCTGAATATTGATCTGAATGTGATGTCAGTTCTGAGTTCTATGTCTGTGTCACAATTGGGTTCTATGTCTGTTATACCGTATAATACAGTCGATCATGATCATTATCCTGCAGTAACGCTACAACTGTCAACTGCTGGCTTCTCAAGTACAATAATTCATTTCAAATGCAATAATTCATGTGCAATATTCCTCTTATACTTTTATAATTGTATTTGTACATTGCTAAACGTTATTTATTTTTTTCTTAAGTTTTTCTTTAAGCTTGTATAGTTTTTACTTCATTGTACTTTAACAGTGAAAATAAAGATACCATGTATTTTGTATGGTTAATATCATGGTATCAAACTACATGACCACCTTTACGTAATATAAAGAAAATATATATAAAATAAATGTTCTTTGTGCAGTGAAACATTATGCTGCAAGACATTCAGAGATTCTTTTAAAATCTGAAATTCTTTTTTTACATTTCAATCTGGTATTTTTACAGTTGACTCCCCTCCTCATGACATTTCTCATTACCACAAACTATTCAGCAAAATCTTAAAAAGTGGTAAATACGTGATGCTTCACTTTGGACGAGCATATGGACGAAAACAGCCGTCTTCTCATTTAAAAAGAGTCAAATTAAATTCCCACATGCATCAGTTGCACTACAACATCCACTGGTCTGCAAACCCTTCAATCTCCCATTAAAGAGTTGTCATAATTGAAAGAGGTTATTCCTACAAGACTGACAGACTGTCTCCCCAAGATCTCGTCCCTCAGTACTGCTGTCACTCCTCTTGGATTCTCCATGCACCTGACAGGCAGAGAAGGAACGTTTAGGTTCAGAACCTACAAATCCAGACCAAGGTTTTGTTTCAACCAACCAGTTAGGTACTCTGTGAATATGACTCTTTATACTCCATTGGTTGGTTGAAACAAAACCTTGGTCTGGATTTGTACTTTCTGAACCTGAACTTTCCACATCTGCTGACAGGACAGGAGTAACAAAGAGGATTAAGAGATTCACACCCAAGGTAGTACAGTGGCTAAGGTCACGGAGCTTAACCCTGAAGGGTTTCTGTTATTGCACCCTTGAGCGTGGTACTTAACCTGAATTTCTGGTATGAGATATCCAGCAAGAAAACTAGTGATATTGTCCTCAGCGGAGATCTTTTGTTGGGGACAGAGGCTTTACGAAGGTCTGTCTCAAAGGATATGGGTGCTTCACTGGCACAAACAGTTACACATCACTGAATATGCAGTGAAAAGGTGATCGGTGCATCTCTAATGCCTGTAATATTTCACAGTAACGTCACTCCCATTGTTTGCTACAGTTATTCATAATTACCACCCAGTAATTGGTAGTCTTCTAATTTATTAAAATTAATTTACACAGGACATAGTTACAGACCATGTCGGCTCATGCCAAAAAGTACGGTTGCCCTGAGGAGCAAAACACAACGCATTACAAAAACAAAAATGAGTACAAAATATGAAAAAGAAAATTTGATCGATTAAACGCAAAAACGTCATTGCAATATGGGAGTGGCTTAGTGATTATAGCGGTTAGCACTGTATCCTCACACCTTGGGACCTAGGTTCTAGTCCAGGGGTGGGCAATCTTATCCACAAAGGGCCGGTGTGTGTGCGGGTTTTCACTGCAACTCCCTAATTAGATTACTAATTAGAGCACTGATTGGCTGAATGAGTCCTCACTCCTGGGTTTGAACAGCTGACCTACAGGTTATCCCAAAAACCTGCATACACACCGGCCCTTTGCGGGTAAGATTGCCCACCTCTGTTCTAGTCTCTGCCATGGTTCCATGTGTGACGTTTGCATGTTCTCCCTGTGTTGTCGTGAGGTTTCCTCTGGGTACTCTAGTTTCCCCCCACAGTCCAAAAACATGCTAAAGTGAATTGGAGCTACCAAACTGCCCATAGGTGTGAATGGTGGGTTGTTCCCTATCTCGTGCCCATAGGCTCTGGGCACCCATGGCCCTGAGTAGCACTAGTGGGTAAAGAAAATGGATGGATGGATTAATAGAACAGAATTGCTTCTGGGACCAGCCATCGTGTGGGTGTGTAATAAAAATACCTGGTAACCCATTTATCATCATCAGCTTATGGTGTATTTCTTAAAATACCTGGCAACCCATCTTTATCACCTCGTGGCGTATCTCTTAAAGGGAAAGTCATGCTCAACTGCTGTTACATGAAAATCTTCTGAGGTCGTCTTTTTTATGTTACATCCTGTTTACATGCTGCAATAAGGCTGGTGTATGTGTATTTTACACATACAAACATCACAGCAACATGTTGACAGATAGCGGTTGGACATTACTGGTCGTATGACCGATTTAATGAAACGCAAATAAGACATAAGTGCTAGCAAACAGTACTGTATATAACTACAGCTTTAACCTCTGTTGATAAAGGGCATAGCCATCTTTAATTCTGCGGTTGGGGTCGCAGAATTTCCTCCCATTTTCCGTTTCGGAATTCCGACTCCAGGGGGCGTTCCGGTTGGAATTTCCGACTTCCCGGGTGGAACGGAATGCAGTATTGAACTGCCGACAGGAAAGCAGAGATTGCAGTTTGTTGATCATGGCAAATCACAGTCAGTCTTATAAAGCAAAGCGGGCTGAACAGATAAAACATCAAGTGGGACGTTGCCGTCGAAGGACAGGAAAATGGTGCCCACCCCACCCTGTTCTTCAGAAGACAGATTGGAAACCAAATATCAAGGACTGCAGCCAGAATCTAGCGGTGGGGGGCAGCGGGGGGTTGGAAAGTTAAATAAAGGAGTTTCGAAAGGAGCTTGAGACTGTCACAGAAGATCAGCTTGATCTCTTCTACCTCCCTCACCTCTGGTTGGATGGGAGAGGGGGGTGATGGTGGCAAGGACATCCAGCATTTTCAACGAAATGCCGAACGGCAGTTCAATGCCCTTCAACTAAACATGCTGTTGTGGTGTTTACTCCAGAATGGAGAAGCTTTCACGAGACGACAACGTGCAGCCATCTCTGCTACAGGATCACATCCAGTACCAGAGGTGGAAAGTTCAGGTCCAGAAAATAAAAATCCAGATCAAGGTTTTGTTTCAGCCAACCAGTTGAGTATAGTCAGAGTCACAGTCACAGAGTACTCAACCAGGACCTTTAGCAGGGCCATAATGCCAAAACGGGACGTCAGCATTAGCGATGGAGGTAGAGATCTTAAGGTCAGATCGTCATTCACAAAATCACTTCAAGTTTTTTAGACATTTAATCAAAGTCAAAGCAACTTATTGTCAGCTTCAGATATATGATGCGTGGAATAGTACGCTGAGCCGAAATGTCGTTCTCATTAGCCACAATACAAATGAGAAAGTAACAAACAGAATATAAATATTGCGACCTATAAACATAATATAGACCAGACAGAGAAAAGAGATACGACTGCACCACCTGATTTGTGGGGAAAGATTTGTTCGATTTTCATGAAAATCTGCCACCAAAATTAATAACGTCAATGAAAGGGTTAAGTACTTGCGCATTGAGTAAACAGGCTTGTGTGTTAAAAGCAAACAGCAGAAGCCATGCCTGTCTGTATCTAAATATACTGCGAATACTCAAAGGTTGACATTGTTCACAGGAAGATAGTCAGATCTTCAAGGGCATAGGTTTGATTTCAGCTCTGGTAGAGACAAAATTAGCTGGAAATCCCCCTAAACACACATAGTCCTCCCACGATATTTGCAGGGACACGTCCCTATTGTCCATATCCCAATATACACCCCTGCTGATTTGTCCTGTGTGACGCTTCCTCTGGATGGGGCGGCAAACAGAATCAAATGAGACAGGCAAGGAAGGAAGGAACATGGATTTTAATTGGGGACGAGAGCATAGATGTGATTGGAAGCGCTGGGAGGAAGAGGAGCAGAAGCCAATCCGGCATCAGAAACTGGGAAATGAGACGGACATAAGGTGGAGAAGGTAGCTACTGCAGGGGTTTGGAGACCTGCGCACGGGTTCAGAAGTTAATTTGACAACATCTACGATACAGCAGAGGCAAAATAGGAGAACGTCCTCACCATCTGATAAGGTGGGGGGGGGGGGCATATCACTGCACCGCGAGTCACGACTCGACCAGCCGGCGACCTTCTCGTTCGGAGTTCGTTAGCTGGAATCAAATTAGAAGGATGCCATTAGGAAGCACGGGGGAATTTCCCAGCAGCACAGCTGAAGAGGGCATGCTTGCCACCGGCTGGCAAACCCACGGTGACACTCCAGTGCGCGCACACCAGCCCACGCGCCAGCCTTCACCGCCACAGCCTCCTTGACAGGACTCTCAGCGCTCTCTTCCCTGGAGGGTAATCGTCCAAACGTTTCCAGGCCATGTAATAACTCATTCACTGTCGATTAGCATATTTTGTCCTGTAGGTGGAATTACACTCATTACTTGTGCAAATCAATGCACATCCTTCCTGAGTATAGTCATTTTTTTCGTGTCTTACTGAACATCCAATAAGCCATAAATAGTTCTCTCCCTTACAGGATCAGCGAGGAAGGCAGCGCCTTGAGTTACTTGAACAGCGCTGTTCCATGTCACCGAGAATAACAGCCAGATTCCAGGAGGTACCATGTGACTGACGCCAAAAATAATGTGCAAGTTCTATTTATTTATACAGCTGTATTACCGAGTTTTCTCCACCTGAGACTGGAGCTTAAACCCATTTTTTAGTGTATTGGGTCCCCTTCTGACATATTATTGACTTTAATTTTGGTGGTTAGGTGAATTCCTTACTATAAATTGCCCACTATGTGCAATCATGTGTGTGAGGATGTGCCCAGTTTTTGTACTCCAATCCATCCTATAAGCAGTTATGAAGATGGACGGACGGACGGACGGATGGATGGATCAAAAGGAAAATATTCAGTTTCTGTTAATATCTATACAAAGTACATGACTGAAAGGTATTAGAAATAATTAGCTATTGATCATTTAAAAAGGAAATTTAATAACAGTAGAACATAATTATTGTTAAAAAAGTCTGTTTCTCGGCAGCTTGTAATTTAATGTGATAAATTTACGCAGGACACAGTAACATAGCGTGTCGTTCTTTAGCTGATTTTAATGCTGTATCGTCAGGCTGCGTAGACTTGGCAGCCTCAGGATGTGGAAAAGCAGAAAGGTCTATATATAATCACGCACATGTAAAATATACCGACTTTGCACATATATTAGTAAAACTTTGTCCTACCTTTAGCTAAAATAACATTTGCATTCGGTGTTGCAATTTTGGTAAGACTTTACAAACATTTTGACACAAACTTGTTATTATTATTATTATTTTTGTTGTTGTTGTTGCCGCTCTGTAAATACCACATGTACTTTGTATGCATAAATACAGAGTGAAGTAATTTACTCGATACACGATCGGCATTTTTATTAAAAGTGCAATTTTCTTTTGGTCCACAACAAAAAGCGATAAAAATAATGCTGGACAGAATGAAAATGCCTTTGAATTAATTTGAATGTAATTTACATGCCTAACCTGGTTGCACAGCTCTGGTGAGAGTGTCCCCCTCTGCTCTGTATGTAAATGAAAGCCGGTAAAAACCTGACAGTGAATTCGCGGGTTCTGTGTCACAATCATGCCCCAATTATCTGAGGAAGCGTGAAAGTTTCCTTTGATGCGGTATTGGTCTGCACTGCTGGGCCGGTGTGACAAAATGCTAAAGTATCCTTCACTCTCTGTAGGGGAGTAAAGCTGAAAATATACTCAGAATCTGGGGATTTTCCAGGAGGTCCGTATAGCTTAACCTATGTCGGTGTCAAGGTCACCAACCAAGGTTAGTCATAAGCCTGGAGACAGAAGGTCACCCTTAGGTACAGTTGTATGAGCTCGCTTGGTGACATTGCAGTGACAATAGTGCCTCTGTATGGGTTAACCTCTTCAAACGTTCCTCATCTCTTTGTGAGGCACCATGTTGTAGCCTGGGGTGATTTGGATTCGCGTCCCCTACTCAAGGGTACAACAGCAGGATTCCTGCTGGGATGGAACAATACCTTGAGGGTATTATGGGTTCGAGAAATAAACGCTGTTTCTGTGGGCTTGAGAAAACGTGGAGGTTTGAGGATCAGAGCGACCTGTTGTTCACATAGCAGTGGCACATTATGACGCTCCATCTTCTGAAGCAGCAAGATACACCCCCCCCCCATGACATCATCCACACAAACACATTCCCGAACACATATCCCGTGAGCCAGCGTACACTCCCTACACATACATTCCCAAACACCTGGGAAAATGTAGCTCAGTGTCAAAACGGGTAACCGTAAGTCATAAAGAAGGCACGGACACTCACCGGACGGAAACTCACTACGACAAATTCTGATAGGCATTGCCCACTCTCTCATTTACATGATGGGGGGGGGGGGGCGTCTGGATACCTGCCCTGCACCTCACAGGGTCCTCTGACTGGACGTCAGGCGACATTCACAGGAGAGGAATTCCGGAGGCAGCTTGTTAAATGGAAATCTCCCATCAGAATAACAATCGCTGAGAGAGCCAGTTGGGTGCAGTGCTCAGTTTGAGCGCTGAACCCTCCTCAGCGTCAGACACAAGTAATCACACTCACGTTACTAAGGGGGACTTCGCACCAGACACAAATAATCGAACTCCGCTGGGGACTTCGCACCAGACACAAATAATCGAACTCCGCTGGTCATCAGAATCATTTAATTTACTTGGGGGACTGGGCCCCAGACAAAAACAATCGCACTCTGATGGACATCGGAATTATTCCGATTATTCAGGGGTGTTTATTTCTCCCTGCATTTGGGGGTCTTCATGAAAAAAGACTTCAAAATCTGATACGAAGATGATGATTCAGAGTCTTGGATTCTGTGTCATCATTGTGACATCAGAGAGGAGAGGTTGGCATCCTTTCCACATGACCATCAGCACCAACAGGGGTCTACCCACTCATCCATTACTCTGGTCTATTATTCTTGTTCTGTTTTAACAAGATTGTTACCATGTGACCTTAACAGGGAAAGGCGCTTTTAAGAGCTAGCGTGCTGTGGCTACATTCGGCTAGCTAGGGCTACCATGACGGCGCGTGTCCAAATTTACGCTCTTTTAAAGACCAACGCTCCATGCTTAACTGTCCTTGAAAGCGCTGCACCATTAACGCAGGAGCTATTAACACTGAACAGTGACTATTGACACAAATAACTAATTTAACGGCAAGTAGTCATTGACATTAATCTGCTAGCGACACGGCCAATATTGCATTAACACTTAGATGAACCATGTTGCTTTTTAATTAAGCTGGATGTGATTGTACTTCAAGCACAAGCAAAGGCACCATGGTGAAAGATCGGTAACACTAGTGCAATTTTACTGCAGGTCAAATTTGGGGACTTAACATACTTTGACCACCATATTGAATGTCAATAACACATTAAAAGGACCCAAATTTACATTGGCAATTTAGTTAAAGGTGCAGAGTCCACCATGCGTAGCACTGTGAAAAGCAGCGGTGTCTACCACCGCTCAAACCACACATTTCCATGAGACCCCCAAGGTTTGCCCCCCTACTGGCCAGAAATGGTCACTACACCTAATTTTAAATAAACACTCTCCTTGTTTAGGAGATGAAAGTGACTTTTTAACTGGAAAAACAAAGTTGCCCCTGACTGCAGACTCAGACCTCCAGGGTTGCTGGTTCGACTCCTGCCCCTTGCTCTGTGAGTGTGGATTTTGTCATCTCTCCCTGGGGAGTACTTCAGGCCCCATCCCGCAACCCAAAGAGATGCAGTCAGGTGACTCAGTGTCCCTAAATTGTCCCTGGTGTGCTCGTGTGGGGACTGTGATGGACCGGCACGCATTCTGGCTGGCCCCTGTCTCCATCATAACCTGTGACCTTGTACAGAATTACCTATGATGGATGTATAACATTAGTAGACCTCCCCCCCCAAAGACATTTTGCTAATTAAAACCACACAGTGCAAAAATGTGCAATGCAGAGAAATATGTCATACTGCCAGGTACCCAGAATACCTTGCTGGAAGGTATCAACTGGATGTATGTTCACTGTCAATAAGGCGTCTGTGGCATGGTGCAGGTTAACCTGCAGACTGACAGACTCCCCCGGCAACCCTGTCACTTAGTAAGCAAAGCAAATGTCAGCCTGTCAGGTTACACTCGTCTACCTGTCCGGTGAGCCTCTTTCACTTCTACCTTCTGCTTTAATTTACTTCAGACTACAAATAAGATGAAGAACAAGAGACAATCAGTGGGCATCTGCAGGTGAAGAGCCTACCGCAAGCAGAGGCCTGTGTCTGTGCGTTTTATCCCGTATACTGTAGCTGTTATTCTTTGGTATCATCATGGTTAACCCATCCATTTACTAACCACTTAACCGGGTCGAGAGCACAGAGGGGCCTGGAGCCTATCTGAGGTGGCACAGGGCACAAGGCCGTGGCACTCCATGACTGCGAACAAACCTGACCTACGGACAATTTAGAGATGGCACTTAGCCTAACTGCATATCTTTGGAAATCAGAGAACCCGGATAAGACCCACACACAAGGTGGGTAATCTGGATCCAGACAGTGAAAGTCCAGACCAAGATTTTGTTTCAGCCAGCCAGTTGAGTATAAAGACTCACAGTCATAGAGTATTCAGCTGGTTGGTTGAAACAAAATTTTGGTCTGGACTTTTACTCTCTGGACATGAACTGCCCACCTCTGCCCACACAACACTGGGAGAGGATGCAAACACACACAGTGATGGGAAAGGAGCTATGAGACAGTACTGACAGTCTACCAATGCAGTACTGACAGTCTCTCCCAGTGCTGTACTGACAATCTCTCCCAGTACAGTACTGACAGTCTCCCAGTGCAATACTGACAGTCTCTCCCAGTGCCTTACTGACAATCTCTCCCAGTGCAGTACTGACAGTCTCTCCCAGTGCCTTACTGACAATCTCTCCCAGTGCAGTACTGACAGTCTCTCCCAGTGCAGTACTGACGGTCTCTCCCAGTGCAGTACTGACGGTCTCTCCCAGTGCAGTACTTACGGTCTCTCCCAGTGCCGTACTGACAGTCTCTCCCAGGAAAGTGCTGACCATTACACTTAGTAGAATACTGATCTTCTGTCTAGCACTTAACACCGACCATCTTTGACTTCAGTACCCTGCGGACTTAAATTCGTCATTCATTAAAAACAAACAAACAAAGTGGAAAATAACCAGAAATGCAGCACTTTGCAAATTTAGTTTTTGAAATAAACAAACAATGTGCAAACAAATTCCTAAGTTCAAATCATGTGTTCAAGATATATTTTCTGAGCCTGGAGCAGAATGTAAGTGAGCCAGACGGAGCTGGGAGAGGATGTTTCAGATCATTTTGTAGCTGAAGCAAACATGAACACAGCACAAACAAATCCTGCTGCTGCAGATTTCAACAAAATATGACGTTCGCATGAACCTTGTTATTTGTGGGGATTTTTCGAACGTGCCTCAGTCTGTGTATTTTACATGCAGGTATCAACCGTATGTTTGTATGTGGCTATTCCGGTAAATATGACCTTGTTTCACCCTGACCTGACTGTTCGCCTGATCTCTTTAACCATCCATACATCCATCCATCCATCCATGCGATTATCCTGGTTGGGGTCACATGTGTCCTGGACCCCTTCCCAGGAAACACAGGACACAAGGTGTGAAATAACCTGCATGGAATGCCAATCCCGCACAGCACAGAGACAGACACACACACAGATTATGTATCATCCATTCAGTTTTATGGGTGTAACCATGACAACCTTAACCCCTACCTAGCCCTAACCTTAACCATAAGTAAGCAAACAAAATACAAGACTTTTAGCTATTTTAGTTTTTGATTGCATTCACTGATTTTTAGAAAATTGAGTTTCCCCTTTTGGGGACTGAAAAACATGTCTCCACGAGGTCAAAATAATAGGTTTTTTATCATGTATATAATACATACATGACCACTAGGGATGTGAATTTTTGGCAAAAACACTATTCGAAAATCGAGGAGAACTATTCGAAAATCGACCCCCCCCCCGCCCGCACGCATCTGCGCATGCGCACAAACACACGACGACAGAGAGGGTGAAAAAGGTATTTTTTACTGTTTAATCACACGACACAAACTGTTC
>JAODJU010000048.1:4300774-4312463 GCA_026776725.1 Gnathonemus echidnorhynchus
CCCTGCTTTCCCCCCCCCCCCCCCCCCCCCCACGTCAAAGCTCTCACAGGTCAGCAGTTTATAGCAAGGAACACTAAGGGGGGAAAAAGGAAAGAAAAATATTGTTTTTCTGACATTATGCGTGCCAGAGAGAGAGAAAAACAGCTGAATGGATAAAGCTTGTAACAGGTTGCTTTCTTTACTGGTGAAGTGTCTCGCATAGACATTCATACAGAGTCAGGCATAAAGAAATGTGTAATAAATGTATCAAATTTTATATGAACACATTAGGTCACATGGCATCCCTGCTGTAAAACAGAGTTGAGCGCCCACCCTAGATTTTGGAGCTTATAGCAGAAATGAGGTTGGGGTCAGAACTGATCCCTTAAATAAAAACTTGAGACTTCCCTCCATTTAAGGTGATGAGTAGCAGTATGTGCAATGCAGCAGATTGGGCTCTATGCCTGGATCCCCAGTATCAGATGTGAACTGGTCTTGGGTGGCCCAGTCTCCGATCCCATGGAGGTTTGTGTTGAGTTTGGTCAACTGACAGAGCGCCAGTGCTGTCATGTGACTTTGCCTTGCCCTGCAGGGGGGGTTTGACTTAGAGACAGGCCCATGTGGGGTACAAAACTCCCCCTGACTACAGTGGTTTTATGAAGCCTTAGCGCCCCTGTCCACCCCCGTCTCTGGGAGCGTAACCGGGACCTGGCAGGGGAAATGTGCAACAATGACACCACGTAAAGCACGTAGGCTGCATCAAACCTGCGTGCATGGCCCGGCATTTACACCCCGCTGCATCAAATCCACCTGCAGTGCCGGCATTTACACCCCGCTGCATCAAATCCACCTGCAGTGCCGGTATTTGCACCCCGCTGCATCAAATCCACCTGCAGTGCCCGGTATTTGCACCCCGCTGCATCAAATCCACCTGCAGTGCCAGTATTTGCACCCCGCTGCATCAAATCCACCTGCAGTGCCCAGTATTTGCACCCAGCTGAATAAGCTGCGACAAAAATGCCATCGAATTGTACGATGAGTTAAGACAAAAAATCCAACACCCAGAAGTAATGGATCTGTCTGAAAAGACATTCTCAAAGGTTCAGATTAGGATTCATGTCACATTTACATAACTCCATAATTGATACAAGTCAACTAATTTCAGGTATTTAGTCTAATAAAAGGGTAGTCTAACTTTTTCCATACTATATCAAAATGTGAGACCAATCAATGTAAACTCCATGCTGCAAAACGACAGGAAAAGCATACGACTTAAACCATATGACTGAAACCATACGACTTAAACCATATGACTGAAACCATACAACTTAAAGGCATGACTCTTGACAGCATACCATTTTTGCCCTCCTACCAATAAAGAAAAATAAGTAATGAGTCTGAGATGGGAGCACAGAATGTCCCCTGGGTTCCCCTCTGCAGGCTGCTCACATTAATCAGGCTGAAATCCTGGAGAAATCACACTTCAGCAGCTCATACAGACCGACATTTCTGCCGAAACAATCCACGTCACGTGCTCCCCTTAAGGGTACAACAGCAGGGACCAAAGCCATCCAGCAACAAGTCCAGGGTCTCAGCCAGTGGCTGGCTGCTGCTCTGACACTTGGCAGGGAGGCTCAGCAGGTAGGACTGTCACCTCCCCTCTGTCCGCAGGTTCTGATCCAACTCTGAGTTTACACTTTCACACTGTGCTGGAAAGGCAGATACTCCTGTAGAACATGAACTTCCAACAGAAAAGAATCAAAGTGTTTTCTGATCAGTTTAACTTTGACAGGGTAAAGGAGTGAGATAAGACCCCACCAGGGGCTTATAGAGGGGTGGGGCCACAGGGGCACGGGCTCCCAGCTGAAAGCTGATTGGCTGTCCCTTCCCTGTCACTCACTGACTCAAAACACATCATTGGCTACTGACAAGGTCGGCCCCTCTTTATGAACTATAGCTCCTTTTATATTCCTCCTTTAAAAAAATCTGCCACTGAACCTAACAGTGACTAAGTAAGGAGTCTGTGACTATGCATTATATCTATTCACTCCTCAATGCAAGCATCCAGAATGATAAATTGCTTCTACCCTCTAAAGAGATACAGCTGTCGGCAAATGTATAGGATGACAGAGAGTCAATCAAGGCGTATCACCATGCTGTTAGTCAAAACATTTTATAACACGAATTATGCCAATAAGGACGACTCGGAAAATAGCTTAAGAAACATTCACCGGCATTCAGTCGCAGAGGCTGTAGATGTAATATAAGATAATTGCTGGGAAAGGTTCCTATAGCGCGACAGACTGGAGAAAAACAAAATCCTCTTCTCCGATGTTTCTACGCTCTTTAGCTCCTTCACAGCTCCTTCACAGAGAGCTGGTGGGGTTTCATCTCCCCTGAAAAGATCTGAGAAGCCCTTAACCCCCCAATTGCTCCAGGGGCTCTGCACACTGACCGACCCTGAGCTGTGACCCCCCCCCCCCCCAAAGATTGCTCTCACCATTCTCAAAGAGAATTTCACCACAGGGATGAATGAAGGATCACTATACTATGGAGTTGCGTTCCGATAAACCGTAAGGCAAAAATATCGTAAGGCAAAAATGCATTTTAATACAGTACATCTAACCTAACAAACGTCATAGCCTAGCCTAGCCTACCATAAACATGCTTAGAACACTTACATTAGCCTACAGTTGGGCAACATTAACACAAAGTCTATTTCATATTAAAGTGTTGGATATCTCATGTAATTTACTGAATAATGTACAGAAAGTGAGAAACAGAATGGAACTGGAATACAGATTGTAAAGTCGACACGGACCATGTAACCCGGGGAGTGTCTGTACATATATCTGCCATAACTTCTTGTCCAGTATAGGACATAGTGAACCTGCAGTTAGTATCAGGAAGCAGAGGGTGCAGGCAGTGGGAGGGAGAACAGACTGTGCGTTCACACACGCCAAGAGGCTAAAAGTCACTAATCCCATAATCGCAGGTATGGGAGGAACGCGGAGTACTTACAGGAAACCACACAGGACATGCAATGACCATGCCATGGTGGTGGTGGGGGGGGGCTCTATGGCACAAACCACACAGAACAGGCATAGGTCACAACATGGTGGGGGCTCTGTGGCGCAATGGATAGCGCATTGGACTTCTAGACTTTCAGTGGTGCCATTCAAAGGTTGTGGGTTCGAGTCCCACCAGAGTCGTAGGTTTTTAGAGGGGTGGGGGGGCAGTGTGTGGATCTCATCTGTACGTGTGTCTCATGGAGAGCAAGATGGGATTTATGAAAAGACAGCTTCCCCCCACAACTATGAAAAAAAACCATCACTGTTTTATTAACGCCATGATGCCAAATTCCTGCCTTCCAAATCATTCCAAAAAGGTTCCTGCTTATGCTGGCGCACCTTCAAGGGTACTGCAGAGCCGTTTGTAAGCATCTGCTGGTCACGTTCTACACGTGTAGAGAGGACTCAACCTAAGGAGACAGATTAATGTGTTTTTTCACACCAGAGGAGATGATGCCTGATGTTGTGAACAACAACATCCGAGGTGTCAGACCCATCATTATGAAATTTTAACATGGCCGGTGTCTTCTGCTAGATAGTAATGGCAGTCATCCTTCACGCTGCAAAATGGGAATTGGGAGAAATCACCAGCGATAAGTCAGACACAGCTCCTTCCTATCCCTCCCAGGCTTGTGCCGTGGTAGATCTGTGCGATCGCCTTGGGCCTACAAGCCAGAGCCCCCCCCAGGGTAACAAAGGAGAGGCCTACACAGATGCGAGTTGGGATCTTGCGGGAGGGGGAGGAACTGGATAATAGAGGACATTTCCAGAGACGGGCTCATTCCTGCTGGGTGAGGTAAAGGGAACCGCGAGGGCAGTCAGATACCAGCCTGTAGACTGACACCGCTGGAAGCGTCTGGACACGGGCACAGGCGCCGGACGTCGCGGCAGAGACTGACCTCCAGCCGCGACTGACGACCTGACGCCGCGTCCCAGCTGGCGAGCGTTTACCGCCGCTGTCCGCGGTGCTGCGGCCAATCAGATTAAGGGTGAAGGATTCTAATGACAAGTAGGGGAATTCACATCCACCTTGGTTTGACCAATACAAGGAATACGCCAAAAGGGATGGGGGGGTCGGGGGCCTCTAGAGGTTTAACATCTAAGAAGAAAATGTAAAGAATCTTAGCAGAAAGAAAACGGAGCAGCGTGGGCCAGTAATGTCGTCCTACGGGAAGTTACGAGACTTTTTCTTACACCATTTCGATTAGGTTTAAGACTTAAGCATACTTTTTTCATACTTGGAACAATTACTACATATCACGGGCTTTGATAGACGCCTTTTAATGGGAAGAAAAATTTAAAGTTTCTGCGAGGATCGTCCCACAGTCTCACATTTTCTTTCTCCCCGGCGTGCCTTTAAGCAGACTGCCCGTGCCTTTAAGCAGACTGCCCGTGCCTTTAAGCAGACTGCCCGTGCCTTTAAGCAGATTGCCCGTGCCTTTAAGCAGATTGGCCGTCTTATTACAGGGTCCCTTCAGAAGCGCAGGTCCCACCTCCTATTTTTAAGCATGTAGCTTCAACGAAAAGTTTTACATTCACACCCCCAGGAACGCGATTGGCTAACCCCACATCACAGGCGATTCTCTCTGCCACTGTCATGGGCAGGGTATTATTGGCAAGTACATGGGTTTTTGCAGCCAAACGCCAGGAAGCGTACATTTTTATCCCAATGGCTGGCTACCACAGCAGCAGGAGGGGGGGGGGGGGGGGCGACAACACACTAAAAATGTGATGCTCTTTCTCGCAAATGGTGTTGACGTCCTGTTAGTCATCTCGAACTGTATAGCGCTATTTTTTAAGCTATTCATTTAGATAATGCAGTTCCGAATTAACTTGTACACGCGGCTGTAAAATCCTGCGCAGGGCCTCATAAATTACAATTATCGAGTCATTTGTAGGAAAAGTTAAATTTGGCAAACTCAATTAAGAATTTATGTAAGCTCTTGGCAAAGACCTCTGCGTGCACCCCCCAAGCACAGAGCATTATTGCGATCCGTCTGTATCCTGAGCCTCAGATGCAATAGGAACAATCTCCCTCCCACCCCGTCTCTCTTGGGAGACGGACTGGAGCCGAGCACTTTAACGATCTGTAAAAGTTTGCCGCATGGTTTTGAGGGGTACCAGCAATGATGGGCTGGTTTGGAATGATTCCGATAAAAGAACGGAATGGTTTGTGTGCATAGCTCGTCAAGACGTTGAATTGATCTATCAGTTTTATTTGTGCCGGTATCTGACGCCAACAAAGTCACTCTATTGATCTAAAGCATAAGTCTCTACATGTGTTGAGATACAAATGATTTTAAAAAGACGGACTTGCTAGCTAGCGCTAACGCTACTTTTTCGAAATGATCGATAACGAAAAAGACAAAAATACGGAACTATGATGGGGATCGAGAGGTACGGTGCTCATCCTCATTTAATAAAAAAAAAAATAGTAATCACTTCAAAAGGAATGCGGGGGGGCATCTTTTCAGCTATAAATTAATGAGCTCCAATGAGAGACCCACGTAGCATTGAAAGTTCCACTGTCGAACAATTACATCCACCGCTCTTTCCGCAAGGATAATTTGGCTCCTCTTCAAGGCAAATTTAACATTTATCTGTAGAATGAAAACGTCCTCGAGCCCCAGGCCCGATTGTGCAGTATAGCATGTTTTTTTAAATACATGGGGAAAGTGCCTTTTGCTGTTTGAAATGACAGAACTTACTCGATTTACCGAACTGAAGGAATAACATAGAATGGGGGGGAGGGGAGGTTGAAAAAAATCTCTGTCTTATTACAAGCACAGGTGTCCATTTCACACGTCCATGTGTTATTTCTACGGGGGGGGGGGGGGGGGGGGGGAGAAAAAAAAAATCATTGTTCCACCCTCTTTTCTAACGCGACCCCCACCGTTGTCTCCTTAAATAAAGGATGCCTATTAAAACAACAGGTGATGGACGCCACCGGAATAATAAATAATAATTATTAAGGTTAAACGCGCCTTGCTGTCCGCAAACACGACAACGGACTGAATGTGGAGCTGAGACCAAATAGTAAAGAGCACTTTGTTTTTATTATCCATACACGCGATAAAAGGACAAAACATTTTCAAGTTTCTCACCGCGTCACAAATTGGCTCACAACTCCTTTACCCCACTTAGTTGATTAATTTTCAGTACTGCACGTTCAAAAACAAATTTAAAGTTCAAACACTAAGTGTTTATATATGACACCGTTACATGTTTTACGCCTGTGGACAACATTTGTTCACAAATATCCGCTCTGTCTCTCCAGAACAGAGTAAACCGACTGCAGTCGAATATTATCTTTAGATGGTACAAAGATAAAGTAAACAGCTATTTCCTCCGTCACTAATTTCAGGGAGAAAATGACTTTGAAATTGGATATAATTGCAATTTCAATGGCACTGCGAAGTCAGACATTTTAAAAACGACAAACATTTGATCTCGCTGATTTCTAATATGCCTGTATATTCACGTCACTGTATCTGAGAGACATTTTAAGAAACCATCGCAAACAGCTTAATGCTTTTATTTCCCCACGCTAAATGAAACATATATGGACCTGACACGCATTGTAATCAGAAACGCGTAAACCCTTAGTCAGCATATGATGCTGCCATCAGGCGTTATTTATCGGCGCAGAATGATTCTTTTACAGCAAACGCATGATGAGACCCAAGAGCTCTGCAGCTGCCTTTCATTATGGTGCGTCCGGGGCCCTGACTCAGACACCGCCGAGATGCACCGCCGGCTTCCACGACACAACGCCGCGACCCAAGTCGGCGTTTCTCACGTTGAGCCGATCGCCAGCTGTCCTTCAGCGGCCTCCCAAATCACCCACATAAAATCATTATTAAAAAGCGCACGACTGTCGCTGAACCGTCCCCCCGTCAGACGAGAGTCTATCATTAAAAGAAATGTTATCATTCATTCTGGCTACATCAGAGATATGCGGTTATTTACGCGAAAGACCGCAATCTGTTTACAGATGGAGGCTCTATGCCTGGAAGACAGTCAATTAGGCCTAATGGTGATTTATATATCCGGACCGGAGGAACTTTCTGTCTTGCTTTTAACGCTGCAGTAGGCCTATATGGTACTCGGACAGTCTGGACCGCTGAATCACTGTTAGTTTGATAAGTCTGCGGCTATAAAAAACGTTCCCGATTGTTTGTAATCTACTGACCACAGCATGTCATTTCCTATAACTAAGTTAAACGGAATAAACGGACAGAGTTACTATACCCGAATTATATACACAACAACCCAGAAATTACTTTTTTTAGAAACTATTTTCCCCTTAAGAACGAATTATGTAATGACAGGCAAAAATGAAAAACTACGGCCACAATGTGACAATATGTCTCACATTCCGTACGCCTGCCGTAAGCTACTTATTTTTACGATAAAGCAAAGTTTCTAAGTATTACGACTTCTGATTCGCCAGCACAAAATCTCAGTAAAATTAAGATCAATTTTGATGAGAGAATTACAATTCAATTTTAATTACAGAAAAACAAACATGCTGATATACTCTGTCTATGATATAATAAAATAAAAATTGAATAAAATACTATTAGTGTAAAAAGTTAAATTTATACTTCAAACGCCATATAGACTTATTCCTTCAGTGTTTAATATATATTTCTATGAAGACTTACAGGAGGTGTGTTGGGGAAAAAAAAATTGTGTGCAAAATACTTTTTCTTGTCCTTAAAAACACCAGTACTAGTGAATAAATGAATACAAAACTAAAAAAATCAACCACAACCAAATCCTTGCTACAAAATAAAATAATCTTGTTTATATATATATATATATATATATATATATACTTACACATACATACACACACACAAACATATTTACATGAATTACCATTTTTTCTCATTTATTGTTAATGATTAAGACATAGCCATTTACTTCAACACACTTTCTTGATTAATTGAGCCTTTTGATTGCACTCTCTTACTAATATTTATTATCAGGTTACAGTAAACTGTGTTTACAAAAATCCAGCCTCGCAATCCCTTGCAACCAGACACACTGAGCCGAGTAAAGTTTTCCACACCTCTGATGCCTGGATACCCAGACACTATTAATCATATCTGGGGAATTTCAACTGAGTCACGGCAGCAGTTGAATCTACCTAAACCCTGATAGCAACTACAGTACATTGTATAGGCCATCTCCCCCCCCCAGCTGCTTGTATTGTTACAATATCAGACTATAGCCAAAACACATGTCCAAACTGATCTAACGTGTCATAGAATGGGAAAGAGCCCCAATCATTTTTTGCTTATGGAACATCCAGAAGGCATGGAGAACACAAAAAAACAGTGGGTGGAGAATGGGCATCTGTATTTTCGGGAAGGGGGCAACCTGCTGGTGTATGGAGTACAGCAGTGAATAAGGACGAAAATGGGAGTGAAATGTTCATGATTCTGGACTAAAGAAACCTCAAAAATTAATTTCAATGAAAAATACTCAGAATACAAAACAGCAAGAGAAATAAATATTTTAAAAGAATCTTAAAGTGGAGATTTCAGGTTTAAGCATTGAATAAAAGTCAGTTGAAGGCTGTGTTTCAGATGCGGCAGTCAAGTTTCAGAATTCACCACCCAAGTCCCATCCCAATCACACAGTGAATTAAAATAATCAGCTCGATTGGTTGGGTTTATGCCGCCCTGGCAATACTGCAAGTAACCGAGTGAGGTGCAGTGATAAACTGTAATCCTAGATAGCTTGGAGGGTGTCAGATCAGTGGCCTCATTGTTGAGAAAGTTTACACCCGAAACCTCAAGACGAGGGTCTTTCCCATCCAGACAATTACAATCCGGGAGAGACTGGCAGTTCTGGGATGCTGGATGGCTTCCTTTGTCACTTAACCCACTATAACCACGGCACTGAATGGTTTCCACCTACTCACATGAGTTGCAGATGCAGAAACAGCCGATTTATTCTGGAAAACATTCTGCGCTCTCTGACTGGGACAGCTATGTCATACGGCTTGGCCTGTGGCCTCCCCAACTGCAGGTCTATGACCTCACCAACACTGACACCAACAAAGGCAGAAGCCGTCAATCATGTCGGGAGAGACCTGGACAACATGCACAGTTCCCAGTGCCTCTCCAGTCCTCCTCAGCTGGCACCATTGAACGGGGTCCCAGATGACACTTACGGCCGCTTAGCGAGGAAGCTCACAGAGCACCACATGAGAGGGCAGAGCGGGTACCCGTCACGTCCAAAGCAGGGTGCATCGCGCCCCAGCACGAGGTGTGACGGCAGACTGCGGCTGTGGCCGATGGGTCTCGGGGGGCAGTGCTGCTACTCTCACAAGTTCTTCACTGTATCCCTACAGGGTTTTTCCATACTTGGCTGCCAGATTTAAGGGCAAGACAACAACAAGGAGTATGAGGCGACGAGCTCGGTTGGGGGGGGGGGGAGCAAATGACGTACAGCGCCATCAGCTGGGTCAGCTTGGATGTCTCTCCATAATCCCGGGGCCTGCGGTGTTCCCGTTCCCCCTCAACCCGGAGCAGGGGGTGTAAAACAAGAGAGAGAGGAGGTGTGACCACAAGCCCCTCCAGGCCCAGCAAGAGGAGGTGCAAGAGCCTTACTGGAAATGAGGTATGAAAGTGACGAGCGACCGCCTGCTGGTCTGAGGTTCTCAGCCTTGGCTGGGGAACAGCCAGCTCTCTGTAGCCAGCGGGCAAACCCAACAGCGGTGGCTTTGCTGAGGGACTCTTTCCCAGTTTCTGCTGGGCCCTCCGTCTACCCATAACTGACCTGAAGCTTCAGATCTGACCAAAAACAGGGGTTGATAAAAAATAAATCCAGAATCAAGTGAGGCATAATAATGTTCTTCACAGCGCCATCTGCTGGAAGTAATCAGTGTTACAAAAAATTGGAATAGTCCTGGTTAGAGTCTGAGGTGTGCGATTGCAGCAGTGAAAAGTCCACCTGGATTAACACAACTTACAGGAAATAGTATAAAACTGCAAATAACCAGCATCAATTGTAAATTCCATTGCCATGTGATTACCAAGGTGTTTAATGTATCATATAATTTACATCAGGTTAGAATACATGCATGCCTACTCCAGTACTGAACGACAGCATACGATGACAGTTACACATTAGGACAGGATCCATCTATCCCTACTCCGTTTCTCCATAATCACTTGTAAGGTCACGGTAGGTCTAGAGCCTACCCCAATAAGACTGGGTCACCCTGGCTGTGACCAAACATAACAGTACAGGGACTTACTAAGGGCGATTTATAGGCAGAATTCACCCATATGTGTGAATAACATCCAAACAGCAGAAACACAGAGTGGGCACTATTGCTGAAACGCCGCTGTGCTCCAGTTACCCGTGACCTGAGGAATTACTTAAAAATGAACCAAATGCCCATACTGAGACCCCCCCCCACCAGTGCTGAGTGGCTCAACAGAGAAGCAGCTTTACAAGATTTGTGGGTGACAAACAAAGACATCAATCTGAGGTGACGTAACCAAGCTGACTATAACTATTTATAGAGTAGCAAGTCATTTTGTATAAAAACGATGATGATCTTAATCGTCATCACCATCAAACATCTAAGGATGAAAGGGCCTTACTTAAAAAGCGGGGACATAGTACTTTTGATGGCCTGTGGTTGAGGAACATTCCGGCTAAAGGCCTCCTTGGGAAGAAGTAATCCAAAACAGGTAAACAAATTAAACAAAGTCTACAAGTTCTTAAAGACAATAGTTTTCTTACTATGTAAGCACCCTTACCAACACCTCACCCCTTCTCCGGCAGGGTTTTTGACTGTAGGAATAAAAACAAGCATGACTAGTGGAAAAAAATGGCTTTTCCAGACCACTAAAAACCCCGGTTCCACCTCATTGCAGCACGGCATGCTGGGAGAAAAGTGGCAAATGTCTTTGCCAAGTTCGTGTATTAGGGACCACCTGCACTCTGTGTGCAGAGAACACATTTGCTGGCTCACAAAACAACTGCTTTTCCCTGCATGGATTGAGAAACAGTCCCCAACTGCCCGGGTCATAAGTTCAAGACTGAGTTGTCTGCACCTGCGTCTGATGGCAATGCTCGCGATGTCGCACCTGGTATATCCTGAAGGGAATGTAGCGAAAGCCTCTCTCTTCGATAGGGTACTCCATCAGCTTCCTGTTCATGGCCCAGAACTGGTCAAATTTATCTGAGGAGTAAGAGAAGAAAAACAAGCATCAGGAGAAGACCTTTTCTCCAGTAGTATCTCTATTAAAATGGGAAACTATGGCAACAAATAATATAATTAAAAAGTCAGTCTGTAAGACTCGTATCATACCAAAAAATCTATTTTCATCCTGGACATATTTAAATTCGGATGTTCCTGCACGTGTCACAAATATTAAAACAGCAGATGAAAGTGTGTAAGAAACCTGACACCTGTTATTACGTTTTCATTAAAAATAAAAGAACTTCTATTTTGGTGATTACAGTGGCGTGTTTAAAAGATGATTAAAACTGCATGCATTTTTTAGCTGACAATGTTTTACTGAAAACACAGCAGAAGGCTTTCTGCTACCTAGATGTTTTATTTGTTCAGTTACGAATGAATAAGAATGTATTGAAAGCAAGAAATT
>JAODJU010000048.1:4312563-4323296 GCA_026776725.1 Gnathonemus echidnorhynchus
GGGAGAGAGAAAAAAACGCTCTTTCAATATTTTATGCCGGAATTTTACTCTGTGTTGGCAACATTCTGCTGAATGTGGTTATAATCTTAAAGACTTAGAAGCGTAACATAGATTTCTTTGTTTTTATTGGTGCTTCTCACCATTGCTGGCCGCAGCCTAACATAAGATATTTACGCTCAGCAAAAATAACATGAAAATAATAATAAAAAAAAAAAAAAATCAAATAACCTTGCCCACAGAATTCTGAGCTGCCAGAACACCAACCAGGGAGGGTATGGCCTCTGACACCTGACCAATGCCCCCCCCCAAGCATGACCCAGAGAATAAACATAGTAAACAGCTCACTGTCGCACGACGACAGCACGATCCAAAACCTCGTGATCTCGGCACGTTCAGTTCCGGTCCCGGCGGGACTTCTAAGCGAAGGTCGTTTGCATGGACCTACATGTCTTCCTTTAGTGGGGGTCAGGGTTGGAGACCTCCCTGGCGGCTTTGTGGTAGGCAGGGGCGTCAGAACGCGGCTAACCAGGGCCCTGCCTGTATGGGGGAGGGAGGGTTCCAAAAGCCTCGGAAATAATTTGATTTCGGTTTCTAACTTTCTATTACTATAAAAATCAATAACAACATACGTAAGTTAGCTTAACTGCTTATCTGCTTGCTCCTTGGCCCCAGGACCCCAGCAAATGTAGAAGTAGTTTGATCCTCTGTAGCAGAAATCCATCGTCTTAATAAGCTGGGGGGGGGGGCAAGGAGGAAGCCAGAGAGAGGAGGGGGCACATTACAGGGCCTAAAATTTGGTGCTATGCCCTGGGTGGGGGCACCTTGAGTTAGGATAGAGCTTCACAGCTTACTCAACCCAAGAGACAAAACAAATTCTTATTGCCCACTGACGTCTTGGTGGAGAGTCTCCGATACAGGCTCCTGGTTGACCTTTTGAAATCTCTACGGCGCTCACTAATAGTCCCAGAAGCTAAGGAAACGACGTCCGAAAGGTTCCGACGCGCACGTCAAAGCAAGACACGCAGCGGTCGACTTCCTCTAAGCGTACCTGAGGCATCTAAGCAGGAGGATAGCCAGGCGTTTACTTACACACATCTGATAACGCATTAGACATCGGGGGGCTCGGATCAATGACTCGTGTGACATTGAGAAAAGGCCTCCATTTGATCAATGGCCTTGGCTCTCAGTAGGAAACCTGGAAACAAAATGCATTTTGATTAGCTGCTCATGCCGTATTTAGAATTCATAGCGCGGAATGTTATTCATACCAAAGAAATATTTATTTCCTCTGTACTAATAGCACTATCTACATTTTAAGCATGAGGACTTCCCAGATTATTTCACCTTTTAATTACCCCTCTCGCTGTTAGAATTACATTTCTCATCTTCTACCTTTTTTTTTTTAAATAAATATAAATAGTGACAAGGCTTGTTGAAACACCGAGGATTCAGAAGATGGGATGTTCAACAGCATCCCACACTACTTATGAAACCACACTGCCCCCTACAGGTGCTCCTTAGTTCATCCAGTGCAGCTGCATTATATAACGCTATTAGAAGACCCGCAGTGCCATTCAGAGAGGAGCTTATCCAGGGTCGCTTCATTTGTTAAATAAAAATCCGCCTTCTTAAAAACCAGTGGCCTCTGCAGTCTATTTAGTATTTTACTACTGTGTGGAGACGTGTGACAAAGTTGTTGCTGCTCACAGGAAGCGATGCGATCATTCAGACGGGATTGAAGGAGACAATTAATATTCTTCGGTCAAAGGCGGTTTTTCATAACACACTTCCACCACTCCACGGCAAAATAAAGTGTCCTTTCTCAAATAGTTTTAAATCATATCGGCAGACCCATCAATTCCACGGAAAACAAAAGAAAATTCCCATTGACACGAAGCACATGTTCGCATCTCCAAAATTATGATGAAGCTGCTATAAAAGCAGATATTGGAAATGACCCATTACATTGATTTAAGCCAGGCTTTTATATAGATATAGTACTAGAGGCATAAGAGAGAATCTTTGGCATTGAATAATTAAATAGCCATTAAATAACTCTCGCAGGTATACAACATCAGCACCAGGGCTATTAAACCTACTGGAGTATTGCATCCTGGGAACAATCGGTGAATTTATGGAGCAGTTTATTTTATGGATTTAGGGGTTTTTGGTTCGTTTTTTATGCATTACGTTTCACAGCCAAAAACTAAATGGCAGAAGGCTATTGGATGCAGTTCATCAGTAAAAACAGTCTCAGATTATGCTGCTTTCACACGAAACGCATACAACCCAATAGAGAACCAAACACCCATGATGGCATGATGAAGAGTTCTCCATAACTCACTGCAGATTAATGAAGGACCTGGGAGAGTTAAAAACAAGAGTTTCTTCATGGGTAATTGAACAATTATTACATTTGCAACCTCATTTGCTATGACGGTACTCAATAAATCAGCTTCCTCCATTGTGGGTAATGAAATCCAGTTATTACGTTTGTATATGTGGCACACAGCAGTTCTCTGCATTCCTGAGCATCCGGGCCGTGCATGCAGACCTCATGAATAAGTAGTCTGAAGATTTAAGACCAAAAGCCAAAACATTATGCAGAAAATCTGAACAGAGAAGACTGCTTGCACTCTTTTTACCAGTCTGATCAATATGTTTCTTACTTACTGCTTGGAATTCACTTATATTTAGAAAAGCAGCCTGAAAAGCGAGGCAAACATGGGTGAGAATCATTTTACTCCATTTTGCATCCTGTCTAAAGGACCAAACTCAAAACCTGCTCCAGAAAACACCTAAATTCACCACCTGCATAACGCATGTTAACAAATCACAGCTGAGTTACCTTTCCTACCAAGCAAGAACCGGCCCAGCGCCTTCCAGGTATCTGACCACACCTGTGCATGATTGAACTAAGGAGACTTTGGGGTGACTTGTGAATGGATATCATAACAGAGGGGCGTGGCCTTGCAACTTTGGGGTGACTCATGAATGGATATCATAGCAGAGGGGCGTGGCCTTACCAATCTGGGGTGACTTGTGAATGGATATCATAACAGAGGGGATGTGGCCTTGCCAATCTAGGGTGACTTGTGGGTGGAGCCCATACCAGAGGTGCATGGTCTAGACAGCTACCTGCCCAAGTGCCAACCAAACCAATGCTGCAAAAAATGATACTATTATGATACTATTAAAATATTTTGAAAACAACCAATGATATGTGAAGGATAATTTGCTAGCCTAAAACAAATCAGGTGAAGAAATCAAATTATTTTCATGTGTAATGCATCGGAACTGTAACGTCCAGATGCTCTGGCGGGGAAAAATCCACTAGACAGTTTCTAAGTTTGGGAAGCATTTTAAATGCTCAGCACAGAGCAGCCATGTGAGACAGTCAACTGATAAGATGCAGAGAAGTACTCAGTGACTGAGAGGTGTTTGTTTTCCGGAGTAAAGATAGTGTTTCTCGATGAACTGCAGTGGATCTTACTCACTGGACTTGACAATGCAGTTTTCAGTTCATTTTTTAAAATGTTTTATTCCTTTTTCCCTCTGTCTAGCTTAATACAACTAATCAGATTCTTAAGCTAAGTAATAATAAATAGTAATTTTATAGATTTTTTTATGAATCCCGTCCATCAATAATGATACTAAAATTTGTGGTTGAATTTGGGTCTTAGCTAAAGAAAAATAAACACAATTATTATATATATATATATTGCAACATCTAACTTTTTTATATTGTCTTCATTTTTCAGTAGTTAATGAACAGAATTTAAGACCAATAGGTGACAGTATAAATTGCAAAAGAAGATATTTGACCAATTCCCTAAACTGCACTGATGCATTAAACTCTCAGCCACCCAAATGCATTAAACTAACTCAGCTTGTTTATTATTGTTTATTGTTTAGAGTTGATTAAGCTGTAAAACTTAGTCAAGAAATCTTGTAGGTCTGACATAGTATTTGGCTTCCCGTCACCAAGGAGATGTGGATGCAGGAGCGACGTGAGCAGATGTGTTCCCCACGCCGATTTCCTAGGTTTTCTACTTCCTGCCAATAGGGAATTCATATTCGCACTTTGGGAATAGATTACTCAACAAATGAAAAAAAATTACCAAGCTTTACATAGACAGACATTCAGGCTTGACTTTTTCTTAAGAAACATCAAGTAGAACGTGGAGGTTTTAATTAAGGTGCTTTCTAGCCCAACAGCTGAAAAGTCAAAGACTTTGAAGCTGAAAGTCAGAGAAGGACAGATGGGACAAACGTGACTCGGAAACAAAGAACGAACGATGATCGTAACGGATGTTTGTCTGTCTTTTATCCACTCGATCGGCAAGTAAGGGATCACATTCATCCAGTTATGTCATTGTAATTATGTGTCAAATAGAAGGATAGGCACAAGCTATAAATATTATGACTCTGCAAGTATGAATTAATTTGAGACAATAAAGACAATAGCAGGAATGTTGTTCTTAATTGAGTGTTTAAACATGTTTTTTCTCTCTCTCTCTCTCTCTCTCTCCAGTCATCACACCACGCCTTATAATAAACCCTCAGTTTGAGTCGGACCGAATCGGCTGTGGGATTGGTCCCTGAGCCTATAGTGTGTGTCAGTGTGTGAACCCTCTGATGGACTGGCATCCCAACCAAGGTTATATCTTCTGATATCTCTGTATACTGGGATAAGATCCAGGCTTGCTATCATCCTGTTCTGGGAAAATGGATGGATGGATGGATGAATATAATAAATGTATATAAAATATTCAGCATTTATCATAAACAATAGACAATAATTGCTCTGGAAATCAGTTTTACCAGAGGGATCAGGCTTTAATGCAATGTATAAAACATGAAACAAGAGGTAGATTTCAGATTAATCTGGGAAAAGAATTTGTGAGACAAATACCAGAAAAAAATTACATAACATAAACTATCACTGTTTCCAAACAGCCATTACACAACATCTACTCAGCCTTTTAAGGGTACTTATCCATCCATTACCGATGGCTGCGGATTCAATTACGCTTTCAGCGATGGGGAGTCTGCGGACGGGTGCAATGCTGGATGCGTTGATCCCTGGCAGGATGACCAAGGCAGCCGGGAGTTTGCAGTTTGCCGGAAACATCTCTGCAATACGGAAAGAAGCCAGCAAATCACAGGAGAGCTGCACACTCTGGAATTCTCCTCGCTCAAAGTCCTCTAAGGCACTTTCAAGCGTTAGCCGAACAAGCAATATTTTTTCACTTTCGTTTTAATTACTGAATAGCTAGCGCGTCCGCTGGGTACTAAATGCGATCTTGCCACACTATAGCTCCAGAGTATTGACAGATAACTGCCACTCACACGTCTTTTAGGCTGCGGGACAAAGTAAAGACTGATAAAAATCCAATTACTACAAATCAATCATGGTAGCTTTCCCGGACATTACACCGGCAATGACTTCCAAATGATCGATAAAACAGCTGCTGTTTGTTTCATACTGAATGTTAACAACATAATAACTAAAAAAAAAAATAGTTTCATTTCGTTAACCAACGACTCTTTATAGATGCCGGGTCTGGTTTTTAAATGACAAGCTTCATCAAGCTGGGAACAAAGACCCATCAGAGATATACAGACAGAATGATTCAGGGGAGTCTCATTGCTAGCAGGAATAATAAACAGTGGACAGAGAAGCCGAGCAATTAATTTAATTAATTAACTAATCTTTGCGGAGCAAGGACCCTCATAAATACGGCTGTCAACCGCAGCCAAATCCATCACTGAGGGAACAGCCCTAAAAAATGCAGCCCTTTTGGCCAGATCCCTGCATTCTGTCCCCATTCTACATGCGACAAAGATACTTCCATGTTTCATAAAGGCTAATTTGCTAACTGTTATGGTCGGTTCCTTCATTTTTGTTTCCTCTATAACAAGACAGGTGAAGCCCGACCAATGTCAAACAACAGCAAGAAAAATGGTAGAGTCTTAAGTTATTGATAACCTTGTTTATCCATTCATCTACCAAAAGCACTTATACGGTACAGGGTGACAGAGGCTGCGGCGCAGGGACTGCATGGCATCCATCATCCGCCTCATAGACTAAGGGCGACTCAATGACACCAATGCAACTAAATGCACATCCTTGGACTTGAATTGCACATTTGCGTGGCCCCCTGTTGGTCACAAACAGTTACTACACTAGGGAGGGTGGGGGAGTGGGCGAAGGGGATGAACCCGCACACCGATGAACCCACACAACACATGGAGAACATGTGAAGTTCACAAGCAGAAACCAAGGCTGCGATTCGAACCTGCAATCCTAGAGATACCTGACGCTAGTCACTGACCCACCAAGCTTCTCCCCTTTGGAAAACAAACTCAGCTTTACCAGCCATTCCTGCATCAAATAGGTGAGGCAACACCTAGAGTCTACTGTCCTCATTCAAAGTCAATGTGGAATCTCTACTTGTGGGAGTTTAACATACAAAAATGTTCTGAGGGCAGAAGAAAAAATGATTGGTGATCAACTACAGGAGGCGGGACCAAGACATCTGATTGGTTGGTCCCACCCCTCTAGTTGCTTGGACCCACCTCTGCTACAATCAGATTGGTTACCACTCTGAAACAACCATTTTTCGTTCTGCCCTCAGGACATTTAGTGTACATAAAATTCCCATGAGCAAAATGCCTCTGACTTATTCCTAAATTAATTTCAGCACAGAGAACCTAAAAGGCTTCTGTGCCTCGTCTCCAAATTCATCACAAACAAAACAAAAGCCTGTCGGAGTCCCAATGCCCCCTTTGGCCAATTTGAAAATCGAGGGACAGCAAACGGCAGAGAGTAATCGCAGCGAAATCGTAATTAGGACCCTGAACGGAAGATTCAGAAAGAGCCTTGAGCTACTGCTCTGTGTTTTTAACTCCAAACGGCGCCGGCAGGAAAGTCACCTGTGATTGCATTTAATCAAAGAGGCCTTTTACTTCGATCTCTTCTAGAAGAAAGAAAAGTCAACCGTCTGTCAGAAATAATGTTTTAATACCTTCTGAGGAGTGGGTCGCCTCTATCGAAAAACAAAGAGGCTACCCTCAGAATCTCATTATCTTGGAAGGGCAGAGAGGGACTGCTGTGACATTTAAACACGGACAAATCGGCATAATCAAAGAGCCCAACAAGGGCAACTCCTGATTTAACATTTTTATGAAAATAAGGCATAAATCTGATGCCTTTATGGTAAATTAGGGATTATTTTACTCCACGCCATAACGACCCATTGGCATATCAGAGCAGAAATGAAATCACTTTTAGATGAGGCTGAAGATTAAAAAAACATCCAAGCGAGCCTCCCTTCATAAAAGGGGGGATTTTATTGAGCATAATTGAACCCTTTAGCGAGTATTTTTGCAGTCAGATCTAATTGAGTAGGTAACATCGCGCAAGTGAACTGGTCACTGTGACAGACAAGTGCAGTCATTGTAATAACAGGAAGTGTAGAGGTGAGTCTGTTATGGTTAAACAATAAACACCATCCACGGTCATCGGATCCTTTATCTCGTAATAGTCCAGATACCGGCTTGTGATGGCGTCGTTCCCCACATTGTAAACTCAAAGCCCCATTCTACCAGTCATGCAATACCCCTAAGATCATTCAGACATGGATACAAGGACATTATGTGACTCCGGAATCCGGAGGACTCCCATCATGCTCTGCTTTGAGATATACACACGTATATTTAAGGTTCGAGCTTTTATTGTCACGTGTGTTATGAGGAAGGCAGTTAAATTCTTGTGTCACAGAGGTGGGTACAGGACAAAAAGCAGTGCAACAAAGGACAAAACGGTGCAAGACAAAAGACCGACATAGGAATTTAAGTCAGGCCACGGTGCTGGAAATGTGGAAATCCATCATTACATCATTAATATGGAAAGAAAGAGGAGAAAATGAAGCAACGGGGGGAGAACATCAGGCATTAATCTGATATCCCTGTGGCATATTTCAGGGACTCAGAACCCAATAACAATGTGACAATTCCACCAAGTATGGGATTCAAACCAACAACCTTCTGATCACAGGCACAACATCTTAACCTCCTGAGTCACACGTACCCTTGGAAGAGATCAATGACAATCATCCATCATAACAAATGAATCTGAACCGGTCAGACACACCAGATGTTTTATACACTACATTGATGCATTTTATGTATATAAATAATTACATATATACCCAAACATTTTATATTAGTATCTAAAATAGGCCAACTTTTATAATCTCTTGTTTTTTATGAAGAGAATTGTCACACAGCACTTTGTGGTGATTTACAATATCCTTCCTCAGGGTATTAAAAAAAAAATAAAACCCCATAACAGCAATATTGGGAACAACAATAAAAATGATTTCCTTATAAACGGTTGCTCTAAATAAGCGGCAGAGCGGGATGCATAAGGAACAGTGTGTACAGAATGTAAAAATGAAATTGTTATGAATGTGTTGGTGCTGAAAGACGCAGGCGGAGGGAGATCACGGCCCCAGTGTAGCAGCTGCCTGGGGGCGGGGCCTGGGAGCAGCAGGAGGCGGGGCCTGCTCTAGACTCCGCCTCGGGTCGGCCATTGGGGTCCAGTCTGCCCGCTTAGGGACAAGCACAACACCTTTATTTATTAATGTTATTTATTTGTTTGTTTGTTTGTTTTGAGAAAGCACGGTCTGCCAGTCCGAGTCAACTGAGAAATCCTGTTTCCTGGAACAACCCCCCCCACCCCCCCCCGGATCTGGTTTTCAGGTTCGAAATTCCGGATGAGGAATGTTTGTAGAGCCCCTGCAAACGGTAGGAAGCTTTAAATTAAATGCTTTCGTTATCAGGAAAATGTGTAAGAGTGTGAAATAAGTATGTACACATAGGGAAGCATTATGATTGCTGGTATTTTCATTTGGTTTCTTTTTTTTTTCCATGGATCGTTTGAGGCGTGTGGAAGGTTCTGGCAAAGCCCCCGCCACGCCGCCATCATTTGGCCTCAGCTCGTCTTTTGTGGGTGACATCCAATCCCCGCCGGGCACTTGCAAGACCCTCGAAAGCCTGCTGATCCTTCATGGCCGTTTAACTGAGACGGCTCCCTGTTTGTCACAGACCCTGACGGCGTTGAGTCAGAGCATGGCTGGCTTCCTCTCTTACCCCACACGCCTCCTGTCCTGTCTCTCGCATCACGTCCTTCACATACCAGCCACTGAACTCCTTGCGATGTCACCGCGACGACGCGAGAACTTTGCGATCCTACCGTTACGAGCCTGGAACCTTGACCTAGCACCTGAACACCAGTCAATTACGTCAGATCGATCAAGCGTCTGTTGACGTATACAACCTTAATTTCAAGTCAAAGCTAGCTTAACAATGGGCAAGAGAAAAGTTGGTTCTGAAAACAGAGCCTTTCAAAGAGGCTGAGTATATGTTTGCTGACATTGCCGGTAAACCCGTGTGTCTTATTTGTGGAGCTAATGGGGCTGAGAGAGAATCTCCACAACACAGAACCTTACCCCAAACATAAAAGAATTTGTTGCCAAGAAAAGATGCCAAGCATCCAGCACTGACAGAATGGCATAAGAGCAAAGAAAATGGAATGTTTTGATTTGTTATTATTTTAACTTTTCACTTTATATTTTCAGGTTTTTTTGCATCATATTCATATTTTAAAATTGTATAATTTTGACAGGAGATATTTTTATGGAGAGCAAAATAAGTTATTTTAAGTTTATTTATTTCGGAATCATATTGTATCCTGTCTGTTTCGATTCATATTTATGTTAAATAAAAACGTTTAGTTTTAGTCTGTTCAATAAATGTTTATCCCGTTCGGCTTGCAACCTAAAGTGTGCTTTGAGTTTTGGCCCCCTGTGTGATTGAGTTTGATACCCTTGCTTTACACTGTCTGCACTGTTTTGCACTGTCTTGCGTTATTGTACACTATCTGCACTGTTTTGCAGTGTCTTGCGTTATTGTACACTATCTGCACTGTTTTGCACTGTATTCTATTGTTTTTGCACTGTCTTGTATTGTTTTACAATATCTGAACTTTTTTGCACTGCTTTGTATTGTATCTTGCATTATGTTACACCATCTGCATTGTTTTGCACTGTCTTGTACTGTATTTGCACTGCATTTTTTACTTTAGACTCTAGCAACAGAGCGAGGCTGAGCGACCAAACATTCCAGTGCTCCTGTTGCACGCAGCCATTGGTGGCCAAAGGTCCTTGAATCTTGAATGCTTCACCATCTCTGTTAGCGTTTTTAATGAGCTTCTAACCGCACGCTGAGCACCGCGTCACTGGGCCGACGGAGGCCAGCACAGCACCCCTTGTTACCAAGGCCGGACCGCCTCTCTGAGCCTACCGTGATCCTGTCGTCTTAACGCCACCCCTCCTGCTCCAGTCCAAAATGGATGACTATCGCTGTCTTGTTATTAAGTCCCGATAGGCCCGATGCTGTCCAATCAGCATCCTGCTGGCGAGCAGCTGACAGCCTGCTGTCTGTTTTCTGCACATTCATGGGACGTCTCAGCTCCCCCCACCCCCTCCCAGCTAGGGGGCAGCGACGGGCCCCTCTCACCCTTTAATGTCGGGTCGGTTCCGTACTGCTCCTCCTGCTCATCACTACCGTGCTTCAAGCTAATCTCCGAGCCGCCTAGCTCAGGCTGGGGGGGGGGTTTGAAGCATTACTCATCAAATGGGATTATGAAAGGTTCACAGCCTCCC
>JAODJU010000048.1:4341175-4362792 GCA_026776725.1 Gnathonemus echidnorhynchus
CGGGTGGGGGGGGGGGAGGGGGGGATATTCCAGAGAACCTGGCCGGCTGACCTGGGACATCAATCTACATCCATCTTCCCTGAGGCCATCTCGCAGCGGTGCAGATCCGGACATGTTATAAGGCCTGTAATGGAATGGAGGTGGTGAGCAGGTGATACAAGGTCCACGGGTTCCTCCAGGGAGAAACCTCACTCCAAACATCTTTGACTCTGCAGAAACTTCTCCACAGAGGCCGTCAACTCCCATCAACCTACAAGCTCACCCTTGTCCTTCTATCATCATCTCATATCTGCCGTGCACCCCAGGGGAAGGTTTGCGGTTCCCCCTCTCCTCATCCACCCTTAGATGTTTCACAGACTAAATAAATATCTACCAAGTACAGCTAGCTAGCTATCTGGTTAGCAGAACATGCTGCTCCAGCAAGTAGCTTATTTAATGTTTAATGTAGTGACTGTCTGTGGCCAACAGGGGGCCCACAAACCTCAGGGGCCCTATACAAATGCACAGTTTCACTGGTGGTAAATATGGTCACTGCATTTTCCACAACCACCCCCTCCCCCCGCGATGGCACCATCACTTAAAAATATGACCGCATTTCAATTGCAAAGTAACCCTCTCCCTAAGGTGGGTTTGGCGCATTAATTAGCACCGGCTGCGAAAAGGAGGACAAAGTACTCGGACAGTCCGGGTTTTTAGGCCATTACGAGATTGAGGGAATCAAACGGAGAAGGTGAAGCGATATCATCCTCATCGAATCACTGTCAAGATTTCATTGGAGGAGGATCAGAGACTCCTTTTAAAGTCGGGTTTCTGATATGTCAGTTCAAAAAACGTGGCTCGTGGGCACCCGTTGCCCCCAGGAATGCGGTAAGCTTTCGGTACCGCTCCCGTGGCTTGTCGGAAGGCGCCGCAGGGCCCGTGCCTGCCCACTGCAACCCTGAGGTCGTACCACCAGCCAGGAGCATGCAGCACTGCTGCCATCTGCTGGCCAGTAATGTAATAACCGGCGACAGCATACCCTGCAGAAGCTGCTCAATCACTGACTCGTGGTGCGACCTTACCAACCTGTGACTAAGCCCTCCGCCATCTCATCTGCTCACTCTTAATCCCCAGAGCCTCCCGAAAATGCAACAAACACAGATAATTATAATGAATAGCTGGAAAGGAGATGCAGACATTCTCGTGAAGTCCGTTCCTCTGGAAGGTGCCGAGGCACATGCCGCTAATTGCTATCGGCGCAGCGATCGCCCCGCAGTGACCCCAGAGCGTGGCACTACCGCTTCAGACCGGCTTCCGGGGGGGACGGCAGCTGGCTTCTGCCAATTAGGAGCAGAGTGGGGAGCATTCATCCCCAGGAACGCTGGGGCATAAGCACGCCTCCGTGCAAGGTCTCCCCGCCCCCAGACGGCTGCTCACCCGAGCCGCCATCAATTCAGACCTAATTGCAGGCCGAACGGAATCCAGGGCCAGATTCAGTGACGCCATCTGGACGCCATCACCGGGCTTCTGAGTCGCTGCACGGTCCTCACATAAGGCAGCGTGACACAGCCGGCGTACACAAAGGCAGCCATGCACAAAGACTGGACCTCCTCATCTCCTAGTACATTTACACATGGCACAATGAGCTCACAGTAGTGCTAAGGGCTTCAACTCAATTCATTTTATTTCTATACAGTGCCTTTCACAACAGTGTTGCCCCAAGGAGCTTGACATGCATGTGAGAAAGAAAGAAAGAAAGAAAGAAACAAACAAACAAACAAACATCCTGGGGTCAGATAATGAGAAATGAAAGGACACTCACTCAAATAACTAATAAGTCTGGGTCTGCCCAATGCGATTGGTGCGAGTCGATCAGCCCAGTTCAGCTCTGTGGCCCTGCAGGAATCTCCTGTTTGGGACAGTTGACCCAAATCTGAGGGGGGCCACCCTCCATAATCTACACCCTTGTCTGTCACCAAGACCAACAGAACTGCATTCAATACCTCATTCCCCTGAGGATTCAAACACTGACTCAGACAATGACTCATCTTTGGAAGTGTTTGTCTATAATGACTCCCTGGTGATGGATCCCCATCATGGTGAGTCAAAGTCAGGAATGGAAGCGGGGGCCCATATAGGGGGCGAGGCCACAGGGACGCTGGCTGGAGATGAAAGGTGATTGGCCCACTCCCTCATCACTCATCAATTCAAAACATTTAATTGGCTAATGATAAGGTCGGCCTCTCCAGATGAATCATACCCCCCCACCATAAAAAATGCTAGAACCACCCCTACTTTGTAATCAGGCATCGGCTGTGTCTGACTTCAGGGGCTGCATCTGAAGAGCGAACAAGCCTGTCCCATCTCAAAGGCTCCTTCAAATGTGGTCTAGAAATGCATCCATCTTTTGCCGAGTCGCAAAGGATCCACCCGATGGATCCTTCACAGTCTAACATATCCCATGATGCATTGCACAGCGGTAAAGTGGGTTTGTCCCAGCTAGGTGATAGGGGCGGCGTTTTGAGACTCAAGTGTAAAGGCGGGCACAGCTGGCGATGGCCAGATCATCCCATTTCACGACGCTTTCCGTTTGACCTTCAGACCAGGACACGGTTTACAAAGACACAGCTTTTGCGGGCTGCGTTCTTCGAAGACTGCAGCCCATGAATTCGGACTCAGCTATCCTGGTGTACAGCAGCCTTACGGGAAGCTAAAATTGGACCGAAAAATCTGCCAGCTGAATTAGCGAAAGGCCTCAGCTGTGAGCATAATATTGCTGGATGGGGGAAGAACGACACGTTGGGTAATCGTGTTTGCAGCTGGAAGGAAGCCTGGAACAGACAAGAGCAGAGGAGAACACAGTGAGAACACAGCAATAAACGACACCTGGAAGGTGGACCAGGCATTCAGCACAGCCTCTCAGCACAATTAGTTCCTGTGTCTTAGCTTGGCGTCCCAAAACAGACTCGTCAACTTCGTCGGTATATTAATAAACCCACAGCCCCTGTAGAAAAAATCCCAACTCACTCTTGTAATGGTTCTTCCCTAAAGTGATTCAATCAGCGTCCCGGATCCGAACTTGACGGGGCATTTATAGAGGCGGACTTCGAAACAAAGCGGCGTTATGACAGCGGAGAAGATAAGTGATACGCTGTAACCTAGCAACAGACGGTTTTAGCAGCTGTGGCCTGTTATGAGCTTTGTTGGGTCTCAATCAAATTAAGGGGAAAAAAAAACAAACTTGTTTCCTTCTCCCCAGGGCCAGCGGCAGCTGCGGGCATGAGATGGCGGGTTTTAAACATCACTATCGACCGCATGGAAGTCTAGTCACAGCAGTAAATAAAAATAAAATGCCTGGTTTTACTGCAGTGCCTCAGGGGTCATTCACTGTCCAGTCAGCTCCCAGTGACCCAGCGTCTATCAATCACACTGCCGGAATTAATAGTGCCAACAAAGGTCATGACCTCAGCGTGCCATTGACACCATGAGGATGCAGAAAGAGTCACAGGGGTCTCCGTCATCCTAAGCTAGGCCTCTGTTCAGAGGAGCTACCCAGGGGATGTAATTAGAGACCATGAGAATTAGTCAGCATTCGCCTGCCTTGCGGCCTGCTTTTAAGATCAGTGATGATAAAAAAAACACTAATTTGATTCCAAGAAACGTATCCATCCATAACGACATATCCAATAATGAGTCACAGTGAGCCTGGATCTTATCCCAGGAGGCACAAAGCATACCCTGGATAGCAGGCCAGACCATGACAGGGCACATTCTGACACACTATGGGAATCTGAAAGGAAGTGACACACCTCAACCATGCCCCTGTGCATTGTGGGAAATTCTCAGGGCTACACATACAGGGCAGGGGCGGGAATCACACCACGAAGCTGACAGATGTGGCTACTCACTGAGCCGCCTGCATAAACACTAACGCAGCACCAGCCTCAAGTACTGAGTGCTGGTCAACCCATTAGACACCATAGGCGACCACCTAAGGGCGCCATCATTTGCATTCTAAGCATTTCAGTCAAAAATTCCACAAAAAAGAAAATCTGAAGATATTTTGTTCTGTCACCTCTGAAGCACGTACTCTAAAAATAACAGTCCCTGCTCATAAATAATTCTTTATTCACAAATAACACTGTTTCTTCAATTGCTTTACCAAGTACAAGGCTATAAGGAATCATAAATAATGAATAAGGAGCATTCTCATGTAATCAGTACGAGGCAGAGCCCTTGCGACGGGGTCTTCCTTCTCAGGCTGTTCTATTGCCGAAACTTGCTGAGGTGCAGAAATGTCAAATCAGCATTATAAATACGCAAATCTTTTAAGGGCACGTGTGATCACGGTAAACGGTTGGAGTTAGCGGTGCTGTAACATTCATAGTCAGGGGCAACGTAGCAGCTAGCATTAGCATTACGGTAACGGTCAGGCTAAGGGGTAATATAACTGTCAGGGTCTGCAGTAATGTCGGTCAGAATTAGCAGTAATGCCGTGGTCAGGGGGAGCGGCAAGGTAACGGTCAGGGTTGGCAGCACACTGCAGGAGCGAAAGCTGCTGGCTCAGGGGGAGGTGAGGAGGTCGAACGCATCTGCTGACGCTCCGCAGGTGAATTAGAAAACAGGCGCCTGCTTTGACCGCATTCTAACGCACCACTCTCCCACATTGCTGCTAAGAGGGGCGGAGCCATGAGAGGCACCCCTGAACATGAATGCGCATAACCCGACCGGCATGCTCAATTTAAAGGCACGGCGTAAGTTGGGGGAAAAAAAACCAAAACATGCTGTTCGCCCTCGCCATCTGTCAGGCCCATGGCCGCGGGGGACGCCGACGAGAGAAGGATGCCAGGAGATGACTTCATAACCCAAGGCCAGCCAGGCCACGTACCACTGTGGCCCTATAAGTACGGAGTGCAGACCCTACCCAAATCATCCCGGCCGTTTCCCAGACGTGCCAGCTTTGGCACAAACAATGTGTGCAAGGCCTTTTGGAAATACTGCTAACCGGGCTTACTGCCTCGGGTTTACTCTGGGCATACTGGTCACAATGGGGTCTGTGCCCAAAGTGGTCCCGCTCATCATGGTACACGCATGGTCTCATGGCTGCTTAATACTCCGTGAAAAATGAGGCTGGAAGACAGAATGAGCCTGACACTCAGTCAGATGCTTAAACACGCCGAAAGGAAAGCAGGGTGGCGAGACAGTCCGTGTCCGGGAAGACACTTTGAGCTACTTCAGGTTTTACACACTACCCCAAAACCCAAAGGCTCCTGTGTTTGGCTAATTAGTTCAGTTCCTCTTGTGCTTTGCCTGTTTTGTTTCCACATTAACATTAGTGACACATGTAGTGATAAAGCTTAGGTTTACCAGCCCAAGATACTAACCAGTTGAGCGTTATGAGTCACATTCACAGAGTACGCATGTGGGTGGGTGAAACTAAATCTTGGTCTGGATTTATACTGCCGGGACCTGAACTTTCTACCTCTGATTATAGGAGACTGACCAACCAGCACGCAGCAAGTGAAATCTGGGTCCTTTTAACTGAAATGGTAGTTTACAAATCCTGTCCTGGCTCATTTCGTCCCTGACATGGATTATCTGGTCACCCTAGCCTAATGGCCTAACGTAAACTTGCTCTGCCAAAAACAAGGAAATAGCTGATACTTGCAAAATAACATAAATTCAGGGACTTGGGGGGTGACTTAGCAAAATTCTAATATCCCCTTTATCCTCCAGAATAGAATGCAAGACAGAAATAATTTAGATACATCATAAAAGACACATGTTACATGCAGAATTATCCAATGGCAGACGGAGCATTTATCCAAGTCGAAAGGTTTATCTGAACGTGAACGCATAAAAAGATTTATAAATTCAAAGTGGCCGTGTCCCTTTGGCACCGCTATCCAATCACCATTGCTCTATCGGTGTCGGTGACTATGCATATGTAAATCAGGAAGCACATCAGCCACCCAGGATTGGCTGGAATCAGATGAGGAAGCCATTCATCAATGTCACCCGTGCCTGCAGCCAATCACAAAGAAGCTTTTGAACCAGATGAATTCTCTCTGACAGCACAGAAAATTCACCATCAGTTCCAAGGTGCAGTTAAATCCCGAAAACAGCCCATGAGAGTTACATCCGTCCTTCTCACACTTCTCACGTTACCACTGCTGTCCCGGTTCTTATTTTAGGTTCGGCTCCAGCACTGGAGCAAAACGACGAATCCGGGCCGCGAACACGTGCTCTAGCGTTTTTCATTGGCTGAATAAATGATCTGACGTCCGTGTATTTCACAGAGACTGGGCAGCCGCACAGGGTCTCGCTCTTGCACGTTCACAACAAAAGAGCATAAGTCATGCGAATTGTCCTGTGGGTCAGTCGATTTAGAGCCGTGAGTCGGTTCCACGGCGACCGGCATCCTGTTTAGCGGCTACTCCGCCTTACCTCCTAGGCGTCCCGTGCGAGGCTCTGCGCAGTCTGACTTAGTGAGTGTTTATTAGAAGTGAATGGATGGGTGGGATTTCACCATTTATTTTCCAGCCCGACGGGGGAAAAAAACAGCACTCTGAAAAGCCAGAGAGGCGGAAAAAGCATTTATTATTCGGTGCGCTGCTTTGACAAAGCCTGAAACAGAAGCGGAGATGGAGGGCCTCTAGGTGATAATAAGTCTTTGTTTCCTTTGTCTGGATCCTTGGTGATTATATGTGCATATGAATCATAGCAGAAAGTGTCAAACACCACATGGCAAGTTAATGCTTCCACAAGACATAAAATTCTAAATATTCATGAAGGAAATTTGCATATTGTTGTATCAATAAAGATAAACATACACACATATTCCCTAAAGCTTTTAAATCTGTTTAGTTACAGGACTCTTGTTAGCTAATAAGATCCTTTAACCCTTTCATGGATGAACTATTGAGAAACACGTCTAGAGTTTTTAGACGGTTTCTACCACTTAGACGTGCATACAAAAGTCTTGAGATGTTTTACTTTTAAAAATATCAATATAAATGAAAAAAAAAACTATTAAAAGTTATGGAACTGTCCACATTTTGACAACAGGAATAAAAAAAAAACACTCGTGATGAATTTTGAAGCACAATTCATAGTAGCAGTTCATAGTACAGGTGAGACTTGTCATTCATCTCCACAAACCTGCCGGTCACCAACATCTTAGAGCCCGGTACCATGCCTGGGCACGATTATCCCAGCCCCATCCCCACTGGTCCGCGCTCACATTGCACTTAACAATCCAAGCATGCTTTCATCATCGCTGTATGACTTCTTCTGTTGGCGAAAACATAGGAAGGAAAGCGCTATCGCACAGCAGAGTGGAAATCATGACTAATGTCCTATTTTGTAGCTTATTTGGAGTCGTTTCAGGCATACGGCCCTCATAGATTTATCAGGTATGCAAGGCAGGGATTTTCATTTCATGGTGCTACATATATAAGGAGATCGCCCTGTATTTTACCAAACATCTCTGTCTTGCGTCCACTTCTTCTTGGTTACTCTTGTCAGCTCAAATTTCCAGAAAACACTGCACCTCTGCCATAGACCAAAGCGATCCCTTTGCCAAAATGTTTGTCAAACATTTGTCATATTTGTAAAATATTGGATATCAGGTGTTTCATTCAGACCCAGTGCCACAGGTGTATAAAATCAAGCACCAAGCCATGCAGTCAGGTTTACAGACATTTTTGAACGAAAGAGTCATTCTGATGAGCTCAGTGAATTCAAGCGTGGTTCTGTCGCGGGAAGCCACCTTTGCAGTGTCATTTGTGAAACTTCTTCCCTGCTACATATTCCAGAGTCAACTGTAAGTGGTTTTATTGCAAAGTGGGAGTGTTTAGGAACAACAGAAACTCAGCCATGAAGCATCAGACCACGTAAAGTAACAGAGCAGGTCGTCGAGTGATTAAAAATCGCCAACGTTCTGTTGACTCAGTAACTGCAGGATTCCAAACTTCCTCTGGCATTAACCCCAGCACAGAACTGCATGTCAGGAGCTTCATGGAATGGGCTTCCATGGCCGAGCAGCTGCATGCAAGCCTCATATGACCAAGCGCAATGCCAAGCGTCGGATGGAGTGGTGTAAAGCACAGTGCCACTGGACTCTGGAGCAATGAAAGCGTGTTCTGGGGAGTGACGAATCACGCTACTTGGTCTGGCAGTCTGATGGATGAGTTTGGGTTTGGTGGATGCCACGAGAACGTTATCAGCCTGACTGCATTGTGCCAACTGTAAGGTTTGGTGGAGGAGGGATAATGGTATGGGGCTGTTATTCAGGGGTTGGGCTAGACCCCTTAGTTCCAGTGAAGGGAACCCTTCAGCATACCAAGACATTTTGGATAATTCTATGCTGCCAACTTTGTGCGAGCAGTTTGGGGAAGGCGGCCGTTTTCTGTTCCAGCATGACTGTGCCCAAAGCAAGGTCCATAAAGACATGGATGGGTGAGTTTGCTGTGTAAGAACTTGACTGGCCACACAAAGCCCTGACCTCAACCCAATCGAACACCTTTGGGATGAACTAGAGTGGAGATTGTGAGCCAGGCCTTCACGTCCAACATCAGTGCCTAACCACACAAATGCTCTTCTGGATGAACGGGCAGAAATTCACAGACACACTCCAGAACCTTGTGGAAAGCCTCCACAGAAGAGTGGCAGCTGTTATAGCTGCAAAGGGGGACCAACTCCATATTGATGCCTATGGATTTAGAATGTGACATCATAAAAGTTCCTGTAGGTGTCCCAATACTTTTGTCCATACAGTGTATTTACTTAAAACAGCCTTACATCTACTGTTGACAAGTTTGAACAGCATGCACAAAAGGATTAACTAACTAGCAGATTGCCGATTATCTTCCATTACCCACGATCAGCTGTGATCTTAGATTAGCCCGCCGTTGGGATATATCATCTTACGCCATCTGGCTAAAACATTCCTCCAGCTCGCTTCTGATTCAACATTTACTCATTCAAAGTTTAATCAAATAAATACCCAGAGCCCAAGAGGACAAAGGAGCCATCAATATCACAGGGGCATAGAAAATAATAACTTGACATATTGTTGGATTTTAAATCGAATCTTTTTGAAGTTTTTCTGATATGACAGGGCAAAATATTTCATCGTATCAAGGCTTTCATCCCAAAAGACTTTTTTGCAAGAGATATCAATGACAAACAGCTCAGCTCCCTCAGTCAGCTGGAAATGATCTCGGCTACAGATGGAAAACATGATTCTTTTCACTCTATCAATTCCTTTTCAGTGTGTTTGACTAAAAGATTTTGTGCGGAATCGCTCATTGACATGTTCACTTCTGACACGTACCGCGGGAATATTTTATATTTCCAGGGTCTGTAGGTTAGGTCTTTACATCAGTGTGGCAAAAGAGGGCGTTTCTCTGCCGTGAACGTCGGAATCAGTGCAGTGACCGACAACACAGATGTCAGTTAAAATGAATCCCCAAACTAATTATGACCCGTATTTTTTATACCCTGCATCTCCAGGTACACTATGAAACACAATGCTTAACATCTAGGTTGCCAGTTTTCAAACGTGAGTAATAAAACGAAAAAGAAAAACACTTAGACAATTTGCAGAGGAGCAAACGGTAATGAACTTTAAGGACCGGCTAAATTTCCGCATACAGAAGATCAGGAAGCTAAACAACGCATGACAGAACATATTAGAAAGCAATTACAGTCGAGGGAATTGAGTACACTGTTTACACGGCTCATTTTCGATAAACGCAAACCCCCCCGTGGTCCACGTCCCTAATCCCAACACCGTGCAGTGCCGACACTGTGAAACCCGTCGGGCATTCAAGTTAAAGCATCAGACATCTGACAATTAAGGCTACTCATGGAGTATAAAGAAATTCTTTTAAATCAAACGCTGTAGATCGTTTAATATTTGGACATAAGGATTATGAAGGAGAAAAAAAAACCTTTTATACCAAGTTAGGCTTTCATCTTTCAGTAGCCTTTAAACTGTGGGATTTTCATATGAAAAGAGGAAATGGAGGAAACAGCATGTTTTGAAAACTTGTTTATTTTAGAATTATTTAGGAGTGAATGCAAAATGATTAAGTTAAATGAATTTTTTGGGAACAGCAAATAAATCCCATCTGTTCATAAAAACCATATCAAAGTGCATTAGTAACTTAACGCAGCTTCGGAGAGAAAAGTGAGTTCACCCAGTACTAGCTATAGGTGGCCCATATTTATGCAGATAAGCCTATTTGCTTCTGAAACCCCTCAAAAAGTCACTGCCCCCCCCGTCTCCCAACGCTCCTACTGTAATGACTGTCTCTGGCCAACAGGGGGCCTCCAAGCCTTGAGGGCTCCACACAAATGCTTGGTTTGTGCAGTTAACACAAAATGAATCCAACTGTATTGCGCCAGTCAAAATCAACTGGTTTCTAATACAATCAACTGGTTTCTAATAGTGGTTAAAACACTGGGAAGCAGACTGATGCTGGGCTGCTGGCTTAGTTTCGAATGAATGAACACGTGACTCGATTCTCTGCACGCTCCACCGCGGCTCGATTCCCACCATCTTCCGAGCAGAACACCGGCTTGGCCGTGACGCCGTAGCGGCTCTCCTCCGGAGTGATTCATCTCCTTCACAGCTTACTCAAGTTCCCGGTTCCGGCAGATTGGCCCAGATGCTCCAGAACGCCCCAGCACCAGGCGCCCAGCCCTCCCGCTCGGGGCACGACGCCGTAACCGGAGGTTAATTGTCTCCATGCCCTTCCGCCGTCTACTTTCCCGTCGTCGGATGGGGAATAAAAGAGCCGCGGATGTGTGAAATGCTGGGTAAATGGAGACGGCGATATTCTCGTGTTCCGCACTGAACGGAGAGCGCTGTCAAGCTTCATGTATACAGTACTGATCACACCTTTCCCTCCGATATCGAATTCATTAATAATAGTAGACTCATTTTTAAAATAGCGCTGCCTCTAATTATATATTAGGTATAGGTTTCCACCCATTATGTAAACAAAAAGGAAAATTAATATATTATCAGATAGTAAACTTTAAGAATAAACACACAGTTGTGCATTTAAACATCAAGTACTAAACAAAAATGCACATATACACACAAATTCACATGCAAAGATGGCTTGTTTCTTTGGTGCATAGGAGGGCGTTTTATATTGGAAGGGTCAACTTAATATTTTAAATGTAATAGTCTGTTTTTTTTTTCTTTGGGGGGGGGAGGTGAAGTCAAATTAAATACTGGGGGTAAACTTACCCCTATCCAGGGCCAATTCTACCAAAAATACATGATAGGTTATGCTTTTTGAAGTATTTCAGACTTGATACCCTAAAACTATTAATTGTTACACTGGAGTTATTATTTGGGAAATGTCATCTCTGCTAATGTTAACTAACCGGTGTAATAGCCATGCACCCAATAGATAGGTGGGGACCTTCGGAGTAGGTAAGAGTGCAGGGGTACAGGGGTACAGCATTTATGGGACTCATTTGCCACAACTAGCTATGATTGTGTTTTCCCCGGACTGCCCGATTAAAATCTGCTATCGGGATTTACCTCACAGGGTCACCCCATTGCACACTGACTTCAAAGGTGCCCGACTGTCATTCGATCCAAGCGAGCAAGACCCGAGTCAGTCTGCCGGAGGAGCTGGCATGGTTATCGTGTGAATAACTATCGCTTTCATCCAGTCCGCCTTGCCAGAGGAGTAACGCAGCGAAACCTAATGGATATATAAAGGAGAGCAAACTTTTCACAGTTGTCAATCAGCTGCCGCAAGGCCGGGCTAGTCATGTGACACGTCACGGTACACATAGTTTGAGTAGAATGAAAGTTGTCAGAAATCTTAGCTTTAAAAAAAACGGACTGTAGGACATATTGGGAATTTCAGTATCGCGCAGCTCGACCTCACTCCATTATATAATTCTCTTCCCATGTATTTTTGTTCAGCACTGCTAGCCTTTCTGTCAGTTTGTGGCGCTCTGTCTTAAGTTTAACGAGCAGTTTTCTCCACGGGGGGAAAAGAATCAGAAACAGCTGACCGATAATGGTTCCTTAAGGCCCGGTGGGGCGGCTGTTTTTCAAATACTTCAAATCATTCCCCTCTGTTCGCTGATTTCGCATGGGCTTATTTCATACGAAGCCTCGCCAGTAATGGGAACATTTCTTTCATGGCTGTCAGTGATACTGCCTGAAAAATCATCAAGGACTCCTTCTTCTTCCACTCTCTGCCCACGCTGGGAAAACACACAGTTCACATAAACCTGGCATTCCTAGTTCTGGATGAGATCCTCCTCATCCTCTTCCAAAGACAGAAAGTTGGACTGCAGGTCCAGAGAAGTAAATTAAATATCAACCTTAAGCTGGAATAAGGTGCACAACCTCCACATTTCAAAGGTAGATTATTGCATATACACAGTCTAACCTGTCGTTTCGAATTCTGCATGAAATCCTCTTCAGCTCTGTGCAACAGGTGGTCGTTGTAGGTCCAGTGAAGCAAATTAAAAATCAACTTTATGTTGGAAAAATGCAGTCAGCATCCATGTTTTAAAGACTCTATCTTTACAATGTTGGCACACATGGCAAGCTAACATGTCAAGGAACGATATGAACTGTACAATAACTTATAAAAAAACACATTGATATTCCAATGTTGAAACTTACAAGTCTGTCAGACTTTTTTAATATTAATGACACCTATAATGTCCCAAACGTCAAATCTGCGGCAGACTAAATGAATCATATTCTCTGAATTCAGCTTGGACCCCAAAGGTGAATTACTCACAAATAAACTCTAAACCAGCCTTACAATAAATCACCTCTCAGACGTTGTTTGGAATGACAAAAATTCTAAATTGCAGCCCTGAAATATCATTAATCTCTTGAGGGCACATTCGTGTTTTTTACATATCTACAGCGTTGCATTGTATTTTCATTATTATCACAACACAATTACAAGAAAATATATTCAGGCATTCAGCCAAAAATTATGCGAAAAAAATGCATCCACTCAGCAGTGACGTAAAATAAACTGCGCAAAGAAATGGATGGTGATCAGATAGCTGCAAAGCATTTCAGGCACAAGACGTGTCGTAAATGGGATATGCTTCAGATAAGTATATTTTTAGATGGCCGTGTCCGCTTACTGAATATACACAAAACAATCGTTCCGGTAAATTAATCAAAATGATGAAAAGCTGAGTACTACCACAGTGATCGTCAATTGAAAATGAGCCGCTTCCATCCATTCTTCCATCTATACTTTTTCTGTCATCGCTTGTCCTTTTCAAGGTCGCGAGGGGTCTGGGCGCAAGGCGGAGAACAACTTACAATGTAAAAATGAAACAATGTAGCCTAGACAATGGTGCCCAATATTGGTTCTGTGTTTTATTAATTATCACTTAAGTCTTGGCGTCACTCTTTTCCCATAACTCGCAATTTTATTTTTAATTTAATTTTTTCCTATTATGTGAATGGAAGGAGAGGCTTTCCGTCATTACTGAACGCTCCCTGGGTGCTTTTCAATCTCAATAGCTGCTCTGGAGCTGTCTGGATACACTAGGATGTAGCGGAGAGAGATGGGCGCTGAACGCCGGGCCGTCAAGGCTGATTATGCGGGTGAAGATGTTCCTGTTTCCCTGCGGGTCCCGGTGAGACGTAGATCATCATCACACTCGAGACACCATCAGCCGTCAGGGAGACGTACACTTGGCCGTAATATTATATCTTATGATGTCCTTATTTCAACTATGACTTTTACATATGATCACTGCCTTCGCTGTATGCTGTCTGAAGAGCTGCGTAATCTTATAAGAACATCATTCAGATATCTGTCCGAAACTGGTAGACGTGGCTCGCAGTTTATTAACACCCGCTCAGTGCCTGCGGGGTGACATCTCTGGAAGCTGTCAGCTTCACGCCACAAGGTGGCGACGCGGGAAGGGGCGTGCGACCGCTGTATATAGGGTGAAGCTCTGACACCGCACGCTAACAAGCGAATGCATAGATTCAGCCTGGCCGCCAACACACGTCAAGCGAGGCGAGGAAATGGAGCCCCGTCACCGAGGAAGCTAAATCTGCAGACACATCTAACTTTAGCAGAAGCTCCATCAGAAACCAAGCAAGCCTCATCAGCTGATTTCAGATGGACTTTTGGACGCCAGAACTGGGTTGCATCATGCTCTGATGGGTTAACTGATGCACCATGACTCCAACTGAAGAGGAAGTTTCCAAACTCACTCATTCCACCATGTAAGTAAGTACCATTTCTGTACACTTAGTGAGTTTTGGCAAATTTAATAAAAAGTTCATGCTGTCTTGGATTACATGAAGATTGAGTGAGTTTTGGTCCCTGATACTGACGAGGAAGGTCATTTAGGTCATGGGAGGACGTGTCACAAGCACAACAAAACAGACTGAGTGAGCTTTGGAAATTTGCTCTTCAATTTGCTTTAGAAATCAGTTCATCTGAGTTCATATCGTTCCTTGACATGTTAGCTTGCCGATATGCTATGTGTGCCAACATTGTAAAGATAGAGTCTTTAAAATATGGATGCTGACTGCATTTTTACAACATAAAGTTGATTTTTAATTTGCTTCACTGGACCTAAGTTAGACTAATTAGGCTGTTTAAAAAACACCACGAAACCAGTCAGAAATTATACTGAAAAGTTAATTACACCTGAATGTTTATAGAGACACAGGAAAACAGGGGGGGGCTAATAACTGAAACTTGCCTTCTGTCTGAAGGGGGCGCTATTCCAGGCGGGGGGGGAGGGAGGGTCCCACTAGGGGTCCCACAACCTTACTGGAAGGCAGAGGCAGAGAGGGGATTCAGAGAATAAGATACAGAAAGAGCCACCGGCATCATGTGGAGAGTGAGATAAAAATCAACAGTAAAATATGGAGCAGAACAGTTCCTCTGGGTCATTTCAGAAGAGCTCTACTTGCCAGGTGAGTATCGATCAGCCTTCTTTCAGCTGCCAGAGATGGACGGGAGGATTAATGGCACCCAGGAGGATGACTGGAACGAGGAAAAAAAAACGTGTGGGGGAGGGGAGGTGGATAGTAGGGGTGGGCACAAGTCTCGCCTTGTCAAAACACTGCGGTCTAAGTCAAGTCTCGAGTCATTTGCCCTCAAGTCCAAGTCGAGTCCAAGTCTTTCCATCATTCTGTCAAGTCACAAGTCATCAAATTTGTGACTCGAGTCCGAGTTGTGAGTCATGTAACTTCATGTTCCTACCAATCTCAGTTTTTTTACCTATAGTGATTAAAACTTGCTACAGCAAAAACCCGCCACAGTCCGCTGTAGGTTAAGCCCTTGATAGGCAGAGTTAGGTTGAATAGAAAGTGTCCACTCACGGTTGTCCTCATAGAGTTTTTACGTCCGTTTATATGCAGGGGGTGATGCATCTTTCCAGGATACTACCTCAGGAGACCTTGCACTCAGCCAAAATGAAAATGAAGACAGCACAGAATTAATGTACACTGAAATTATAAAACTAATGTTATGGTATCCAGAGGGGGACCATAACCTCAAGTCTTCTCAAGTCACAGGGTCTAGGTCAGGTCCATGTCTTTCTCTCAGTGACTTCAGTCCGAGTCAAGTCGCAAGTAGGTGACTCGAGTCCCCACTTTGGTGAATAGGCTATGCAGCAAAGATAACAAAGAGACAAGTTTTTTTTAATTATTATTTCAGAAATGTTCCCTCTGAGGTTAATTTGGCATGCATTCCTACTGGCCTGTGAGCCGTCATTCAAACAGCGCCACCTGCAGGCAGGGGCATCACAGGGCCATGGATACCCAGGCTGACTCCGGGAGCCCAGCACTTCAAAGGGGCCCCTGAATACATAAAATTATGTACAAAATTAAGCAGGAGGCCCCCAAGGTGACATTTTGTCATCAGCCCCAGAATTTCCATGTATGCCTGCAGGGTCTGGATTCGGTGGGTCGTCAGGAAAGCTTTAGGCCAAAATCAGTTGTCACACCTGTATGACACAAGATGAGGGCAGGATAGTCCGATGCAGGATAGTCTTTCACAATTTCCATTTGTCTCTCGGCCTCCAAAACTTCCACATCCTGATTTTGCAGATATCGACAGGTCCCTGGGTCAACAAGGGAGAGTTTTGAGTTACACTTCTTTAACCAATCACAGGCTTCACTGTACGACATCACCGCGTAGCTTGCTGAGGCACTGACCAGATGACAGGATGGCTGGAAGCCTTGAGTTTGAAAACGAGAAAAAAAAACAAAAAAAAAACAGAGCAATGTGGTGATGTCATACGATGAAGGCTGTGATTGGTTAAAGAAGTGAAGCGCAAGCCCCTCCCTTGTTGACCCAAGGACACATCAAACTCAGCAAAATCAGGGCATCCCCAAAAGCTCAGACCCTCCTCACAGCTCACCGCTGGGACCCCCAGAAACTGAATGCCCCCCCCACCCGCATCACATCCCTGTGAAAGGCCAGCCCCCCCCAGCTGTCACGGAAGAGGGAAGCCGCAGGAGGGCCGGAACCTTCCATTCCGGCTGTTCCTCCATCCTGTGGTACGCGCTGATCTTCCTGTTTTACAGTGAGGCGTCTCCTGTCTCAAGCAGTAGGGAGTTAAACTTAAAAGGCCGATATGACACGAAAGGGCATAACCTACTGGTTCTGGTTCTGACTGGCCAACCTGTACCTGGCGTCCCCATTCCTCCCAGCCAACGGCCGTGGCGCACTGCTCTCGCAGCAAAGCGAGATTAGCGGGTGAAAAGTCGCGCAGGACAGGGGTCAGGCCGGTCACTGACCGCACGTCCTCATTGGTTCAAGGCCACCAATTATGGCTCAGTAATTAAAAGACCGCTGACCACAAGGTGGAAGAAACAGGGGCAGTGATCTGGGATTCTTGTACCCTCAAGAAAAGTACCTAACCCGAATTTCCTGTGCAAAAAAAACAACAGCTGTATTAATAGGCATGAAAGACCCCCCCAAAAAAAAGCAACAGCAATGCATCCACGTTTACACCAGATGCTTCAAGGAGTCGACAGCATTCCAGCCATATTCCGGAAACATTCCTGCCAACGTCCGGGCTTTCGGGCCTCTCAGTGAGCGATGCTGATGTCATCCGCAGAGCGTACATTCAGGCACGGTTAGGTAAACAGCACACCACAGATCCCAAAACGGGGGTGGGGGGAAGCCGTCCAGGCGTTAAGGAGCACCTTCTCCTGCCAGGGGCTTTTTATGTCCGTCCATCCATCCATCCATTCTCCATACATGGGCAAGGATCACGGCGACCTGGAGCCCATCTCAGCAGGGATAAACCCAGGATGGGGTGCCAGCGCATAACCGGGCACACAGACCATTCACAGAGAATTTAGCAACCCCATTTCACATGTTTCTGGACGGTGGGGGGGTGACACAGACAGAACACGCAAACTCTGTGGCGGAGACTCGAACCCTGGTCCCACAGGTATGAGGCCAACATGCCCTTTTATGTTTAATGAAATCATATGATGATGAGGGCAGCATCCAGATTGCTCACTAAATACAGTAACGGGACGACCTCTCTAGGATAGGAACGAAAACAGAAAGCAAATATCTGTGTGTCCTTTACACAGTCATTCCCTCCTGGTGCCGCCTGACGGTCCTACAGACCCCTGACCGGCCCGGACATGTGCTGAACCGACCAGAACCGATTTGTCTCAGTGCACCCAGTCAGAATGCAAGCTGAACTTTTGGCTACTTGGCAGATTCCCCCAGCAAAAAAATGATGTCAGTCTGGGTGCTCAGAAGACCCCGGACGGGGACTGAAGCTGTTTATGGTCCCTTATATTACTTTCATCAGCAGTGTAGCCTCACACCCCCAGGAATGGGGTTCAACTCCCAGCACCGGGAAAGTACCCCGTCTCTGTGTTTCTAAATGTTTCCTCGGACGGCTCCAGGATTCTCCCCCTGTCCAGAAACAGGCAGTCAGTTGGCATGTCGGAATTGGTGTGTGGAAATGCATGCCTGATTGTGGGCTATCATCCCATCCAGGGTGGCCACTGCCTAGCAACCTCTAGCCTCCAGGCTCTCCATGACCCTATCTAGGATGGATGGAGGGATGGATGGATGGGCGTAGGTTTGGTACCAACATTAGTAGGGACCAAATCAGCCCCAAACCCCCCCCCCCCCCAAACACACCTGCTCCTCCCACAATATTGGCAGAGACGTGTCCCTACCGTCCATACTGAAATCTACGCCTTTAGATGGATGGATGGATGGATGGATGGATTCAATATACAGTCATCTGTCGACTTATGTTCGATCGCATTTACGTTTGACGCCCCGACTTATCGAGCCTGCAGCAGACATAGTGGACATTAGCAGATGTATTTTCCCACATGTGCAGCATGCGGCACGAAAAAAAAACAAAAAGAGGTTTAGTTAAACGTGTGTGTTATTGTATCTTATGTAACACAGAATAGTAGACCTCTACCCCTATAATAATCAGATACATCCAGACTGACTTGCATCCTCGCTTCCAGAACGCAACCTTGACGTAAGTCGACGGATACCTGTACACATGATGAAGTCGAGCTTCAAACATCCCCAGGCATGACTGAAAGAACAGATCACATAACTGTTTTCCACAGGTGGCATCTCTTGCAGCAATTTCCTGTTGACAAATCAAATAAATACACAGTCTGATGATGTTTTCCCCGACACAAGTTCCGCCTCTTTTTGGAGGGAAAAGAGAGTTGATATATTAAAGATTTATGGCAATGCCTTTTATCCATAATGGGAGACAACTTAAAACATACATTTAGACATGAAGAAGTGATAAACACATCAAAGCAGTTATTATTTATAAGACTTGATTCAGTCCCATTTAAAAGTAAACATGCTCATCTAATATTTCTATTGACTTGTTCCAGTGAATGATCTTAACATGTTTTTCTCGTTTGTTTTTCAGCGTTTTCCGCAATGACTCGAAGTCAGCTCCTTTTTAGTCTGTGATGTTGTTCCTATTTTAATTATTAATTTCTTTAAATGTACATGTAATTTTGTTGCCTAATCCTTGCTAAGCTGTTTGAGAGAACTAGACCGGGAATGTTGCTATTTAAAATAAACTGAGTTGAGCTCAATTTTTAATGCAGTTTCACTGCCTTTACCGTGGAAGACACTGTTAAAAACAGCCCACCATTTCATGGCATGACAGCAATTTTCTGCCTACCACATTATATATATTTATATGTCAGGAATGTCTGCTTGCACATAAGCAATCACATCCTATGGAAATAGCACTAAACGTCAAGACGTTAAGAAGCAAAGAATACCCATTATTCAAAGAAGGCTAATCCCGCTGGATTTCTTCCCATATTACTGCAAAATCGTGCCTTCAACCCAGAATGGCCGCGACCATCAATGATGCCTTTCAAACTTCAAAGACATGACACATAAGCTTTGGAAATTAAGCTTATAGCTAAAAGAAGAAACCAGTACCAACCAGCTGTACCGGAACATATGAGTCACCTCCTTCAGTACTGAATAAGCACCATGTTATCTATATTTCAACGGTTATAGACCGTAATTATCCATGCCTATACAGTTAGACAATGTAAAAGGATGTTCTGATTCAAACCCTTACACTTAGAAAGCAATATTTAGAATAAGCCATTGTCTCCCACATGTTTCTCTCGAACATAAAGCCGTTATTTTCCATTCTATAAATTCTGCCTAGATGCATTCTATCATCGCCTCCTAAATTAGCCGAGGCGCTGAACTCCGCACGCGCTGCTCCCCACGCTGCGCGCCTTCCGCGCGACATCACTGCCGCTCCGCGCTGGGAAGCGTCATCGCACTGCAGAGCCTGGGCACCTCCGCCTCCTGCCGGCACTGGACACGCACTGTTCATTTTAATGCTCCGTACTGACAGGCAAGATAATAGTGTTTAAAAACGTGCATTTAAAGGGAATTAGTTCCTCAAAATATGCAAATTAAATAAATGGTATATACTGCAATCCATCCACCCATGTTTCAACTGCTTCTTCTGGACGTGGTTTCGGGGGCTGGGGACTTTCCCAGGCAATATATTTTTGTTATTAGGCCTGTTTCTTCTCTGTCATCACCCTTTTATCCATAAGGCAGGGGATATATTATTTTCTCACTTAACTAATTCCATAGTTTAGTTGTCCCATCTTAAAGTGTATATTTGAAAACCCGTTCTGTTTTGGTACTTACCTTGTGTTTGTATTTCTATAGGTCTCCTATGTCACGTTAAAAACAATTGGGACAACGGGGACCGTTTTTGCTGACAATTTTTACGAACTTCATCGCACCTGATTTCCCCATTGCTCCTGTACTCTGAACACAATGAACAATACCAACATCCATATTATAATGTAAATGTGGCACTTCAGAGAGGACTGCTGGTGCAACTGTCTTAAGGGAATTAAAGGTAAAAGCTCACTTTCCCAGAAAAACCATTAAGGGAGCAGATGGACACACAGCGGTGATTTTATGAGTACATTATTCCACACAACAATCAAATTATCTCCCATATTAAATTTATACGTGTACCAGGGCGCGCGTTAAGTGGCTCTATGTTTGTCTATCGCCTCTTTTCCATCCCAAGAAAATGCAACTGCAAGCTTTCTGAGAGATGCTAATGGCTCATTGCCTCGTGTTATTGATATCTCCATATGCAGTATTATGGGGTTTTGCTGTGTTAGTATGCTAACCTTCACTTTATGGCTCTGTTGCAAATGTAAAAGGCAAGGGAAGGAAATTACAACACATTAAAGCAATTTCAGGTCGAGAGCAGCAGAGCTGCGGAATTCTACTCTTAAAGGGATTGCAGTTCATTAACAGATATTTGGCTCCCCCCAGTGGTTGATTGACAGTATTACTACTGTAATAAAAAAAAAAAAAACCCTCCTTGGATTGCCACCTTATCGTGGTGGAGGGGTTTGCGTGCCTCCGTGAACCTGGGGGCTATGTTGTCGGGGGCAATTGCCCCTGGTAGGGTCTCCCAAGGCAAAAAGGTCCCAGGGGAGGGGCCAGACAAAGAGCAATCCAAAAGAACCCCATGATTAGGAATAAAAACAAAGTTTAGTTTCCCTCGCCCGGACTAGGGTCACCGGGGCCCCACCCTGGAGCCAGGCCTGGGGGAGGGGCCCGTTGGCGAGCGCCTGGTGGCCGGACCTTGGCCTGTGGGGTCCGGCCGGGCATAGCCCGAAAGAGGCACGCGGGACTGTCCCCAGGTGGGCCCACCACCCGCAAGGGGAAGGTCAGGGATTCGGTGCATTGTGGTGGCGGCCAAGGGAGGCCCTGGCGGTCCGATGCCCGGCTGACAAAACTGGCTCTCGGGACATGGAATGTCACCTCTCTGATGGGGAAGGAGCCTGAGCTTGTGTGTGAGGTTGAGAAATATCGACTAGATATAGTCAGGCTCACCTCAACACATAGCGTGGGTTCTGGATCCAATCTCCTGGAGAGGGGCTGGACGTTCTTTTCTTCTGGAGTTGCGGTGGGTGAGCGACGCCGGGCTGGGGTGGGGCTATTAGTGGCCCCTCAACTCGGTGCCTTAACATCTGAGTTTACCCCGGTGAACGAGAGGGCTGTTTCCCTGCGCCTTCGGGTCGGGGATAGGTCTCTGACTGTCATCTGCGC